>CM054129.1:88887547-89163584 GCA_028751855.1 Ambrosia trifida | reverse complement strand
CAGATTAGTTAAGTGTTTGTCTGTGTTTTTTCCTGTTACACATGTAATACTCGGGTGCTACGTGTGTAGCGTATCTGTTTTGTAGTCAAAGTTTGCTTTCTATACCAGCAAAAAATGGATGCTGGGTGCAGACTACAGCAGTTTGTATGTGTTTCCAGAAAAAACCCTGTTTACACATGTAACAATCGTGTTTTTTCCACCTTTAGTCATAGATTATTTTTTTTTGTTTTTTTGCAGCATTAGTTTTTCTCTGTTACCTATATGTTTTTAATAGAGAGTAGTTTTTTTCCCTGTTTCATATTTCCAATGTCAACACTTAATCTGCTATAACATACGTTACAGGTCCTGTTTTTGTCAAAGCATGGATTCCAAGCCCAACACTCCGCCTTGGGAGGTTTTTGAGGGCCGTGACCATCTCATCCCAATTGTACACGAGCCACCTCAATATGAACCAGGACATTGCAATTGTACCTGAACCACCCCCACCGGTTGATTTGGTCATCCCTCCTGTCGCAGCCGAACATGAAACCCGCCCCCCTGTTGCCCCCGGACATTCCGCCATTAGAACCTGTTATATCCGTAGTCCAGGCGGACGATGGGTTTGAAAGTGACGAAAATTTTGATTGGAATGCGGCCTTTGATTACGTCTTCCCCGAAGAATATCCGCCACCAGAAGACTATATGACACCGGAGGATGATGTGCATGATGTAAATCACACACCTGAATGGGCGGTTGGTTATGAATCAGACCTAGGGGCTGAATATGAAGAACCATATGAACCTAAACTTAACAAACCCGTGCTGCCGTTCACGTATCCGGGAGGTGGGGCGTATTAGGGCTGAATGGGAGGGTATAAGTTATACTGAGGAACAGTGGGCTTTTTATGCAAAGTATGGTTATCGGATGCCGTCAGCTACTGTTGGTTGCAGTGCGGGATGCCGGGGTTATTGCATGCATGGTGGTGTATGAATCTTTTAATTGTATGTTTTGTTGTTGATACAGTTTCATTGTAATATATTTCTTGACTAGTATGTTTTAGGCGGATGAACAATATGATGTATCGCTTTTTTTAGTAGTATGTTTTCTGCAAGGTTTTTGTAATGTAATGCAATGTAGTACTAATTTCACATGAATCTTAAAAGTAGTGAATATCAAAAAATAACCATATGGACCTTTCGTTACGTATGCAACAACTCTGGTGCTGGGTACAGTAAAAACAAAACAAACATGTTGTAATAAAAAAATTAACAGGTTAGGATTTTTCTAAATTAATATAAAACTATCGTGACGGATTTTACGTATGTAACACTGCGTATGTTACATATGTAACTCGGGCATCTGACATTTTATATAACAATGTGAAAAAAGTAAGAGAGAGATGATGTGATGGGGGTGTCATATCAGCTTTTGTCAGCCTCTTTTTCAGAAAAACCAAATTACCCTATTACCCTTTTTTGTCCTTTATCACATATTTAATTAAATTAATATTATAGAAAAAAATGGTGACCATAGATTAAATGGATGGATGGCTAGGATTTAGTTTGCAAGGTTTACTCATTTTGAAGGGTTTTTATTATAACCCTCCCCTATATATATATATATATTTGAAACGTATATATAGAAGAACGAATTGGGAGACTGGTGGTCTCATAAAGTAAACTAGAGACCAGTGATCTCAAACAATAATATAGAGACCGGCGGTCTTAGACAATAAAGTAGAGATCGGTGGTCTCGTGAAGTAAAATAGAGTCCAGTATAACTTACAAGCTTATACATATAAAAATCCAACAAAAATAGCACCGGCTAGGCTGGACAACTTCAAGTGAAGGAGATAAGAGGCCGTTTGTAAGCTCTCGTTCGATCTAGATGATTCTAAAAAGGGTGGTTCTAATTAGACCCTTTAAGCAAAGAGCCTCGCTTTGGCCAAAGCGATGCGTCTGACCCCATCAGATTTTACCTATAAATTCGATCGATTTCATTATAAACCCGACTACGGTTCTTATACTTACTACGGTTACGGTGGTGATGACACATTTCAATCACAAGACTATACGCACCATGAAGACAGCGCTGGCAAGGAGATGCAGGTAGAAGATCAGGAGGAAGGATCTAACTCGATCAAATTTTGGTTCGAGACTGACCGGGCATTTTCCATACGTGATGAGTTGGTCGATTGGGTACAAGACACAGGAATGGAAAATGGTTACGTAATCGTTATAAAAAGATCAAAGAAGAGAACGTTGCATGAAGGTATTTATTTCAGTCACTATTGTTTTAATATATTAACAAATAACGTATTTTATAAATTGTTATTTAAAAAGCCACGAAAAAAACTTAACGTATAAATTAATTACTAAAAAACACGTGTTTTATCCTTCGTGAAGGTCAATTCCCTACAGGTGCACCAGTGGTCTTCGGGTCACACACCTTTAGGATTACGTTTCTCCTTTGCTAAGAGTATTGTTAATTTTTACTAAATAAACTTATTTTCTAATAAACTTATTTTCATGAAGGTTGTACTTCAATGCACTCTGGGGGGGGGGAGGGGGGCACAAGAATGGTTTTGGTGAGGAAGACGGGTAACAAAAAATTTGGCTGGCCGTTTGAGTTGATATGGGTGCTTGAAACTCGGACACAACTTTGAGGGGGCATTTGAGGATGATGTTGGGTCGTCTGCGCCGGCGGTGTTAGACCGTCGCAGAGGCGGTCAACGGCAGCCGGTGTACACTTTACAGGGCCACCCTTACCTGGAGTTTTGAGTAGGGGTATAACGACCAGCGGCGCAAGTGCAACAAGTTGCGTCAAATGCCTATCGACCCTCATATGTACATTAGCTGGACTATTTTGGAGAAGGTCGGCGAATCTGGGGAGGGTGAACGACTTTGTGGGGTTTGACACCCCATGGAGTCGTCTATTTAGATAGCGAAGGAGGATTCGTACCAGGAGCTGATGATCGAGTTTATCTCGTCGTTCGAGGGTGCTAGACCCGCCCCGGAGGGAGGACCCAGCTCGGCCTTTTCGCCCCATCCGATTTCGGGGTGGCGAGGGCAGTGGCAGGAGATGACCTATGACGTAAGTTATTTCAATTATCTTTCATTTGATTATTATGATACCAAAACTTGTTAATATTTACAATTATTTTTTGTAGGAGTTCGATGTTGCTTCGGTGTTGTACCTATCCGCTGAGATTGATACTCCTTTGTACCGGGATGCTGTCACGAGGGTGGATAGGCCAACCCTGGGCAGCTTTTTGGGGTACATCGCCACTTCCTACTTTGGGAAGAATATGGCGAAGGCGACGTCGATTAGGGACCCCCTGTATTACTATTTGCAGCATGCGATCGCCACCACTATCGCAACACGGGGGGAACAGCCGGGAGAAGGTCAACCAAACTGACCTTTCCTTTTTATACCTTTTAATTTTGCGGCGGTTGTGCAACCTAGCTGTGTGGCTGGTGGAGTACCTTCAGTGTGCGCACAAGCGCCAGTCTCGCGCACATCTCTATGGCGTGGCGTTCGTCACCGTCATCGATCGTCGTCTGCGTCTCTCGCCAGAGACTGACCCTCAGCTGTCGCCCAGGATCCCGTTGTAGGTTCTCGGTGAGGCCAGCGCCCGGAGCATGGGGATCCTGCTGGAGGTCTTACAGGGAGTACATCGGTTTCGATCTCTCGGCAGCAGGACCGCCTTTGAGTCGCCCCTTCCTACGCCAGATGATATACCACGTTGAGCAGTCTGCTGGAGTACCTCTGCTGCCGAACCAGGCGGGTGACGACGGCGATGAGGACGAAGACGGCCCCCACCTCTGCCGCCACCACAACAACAGTACCCTCGACATATATATGATGACCTCACTCATGCGATGCGTTTCGTGGCTGATGACATTGATCGCCGCATCGGTCAGATATAGGATGTTCAGATGTGGACGGTCGAGACGATACAAGTGATGACACAACATATGGGGGTACGGCTACGCGATCCACCAGGGGGCCCACCATCGCCACAGTGATTATGTATCTATCTTACATTGCAGTAGACTTTTTGCAATTGTATTTTTTTGGGTATGTACAAACTAATTATTATATTTTGCAGTTGATCTTTTGTTTATATGTTTGTCTGTTTGATTGTTTATAATGCTTCTTTCGAATTTGTATAATCCGTTTGAATGTTTAATTGTCTAATAAACATTAAACCCATAAATAATAAATGAACTAACAACAAATTATAAATGGCAAGCCAGTAAAAACAATGCGATTCAAACAGTAAATATCCGATTATAAACATTAAAAAATCACTCAAGCCTTTCAATTCCAAACCAAATAACGCTTGCATGTTCAGAACCAAAACGACGTCACATTGACCATCAACTATCATATTCATATCAAGTTTCGGTACTTTGTTCAATCTTTCTTGGACGAGGTCTTCTCCGTGAATAATTTATCCACTCACAGTGACAATCGGACACTTTATTAATAGGTTAAAGTTGATATTACTTAATTAATTATAGTTTGATTAGGGTTATTACGTTGTTTTTAAAATTTTAAAAAATTACAATAAATAAATAAAAAAGTTAATAGCTTAATGTTGGGATTACTTGATTAATTATAGTTTGATTAGGGTTATTACGTTGTTTTTTAAATTTAAAAAAATTACAATAAATAAATAAAAAAGTTAATAGGTTAAAGTTGGGATTACTTGATTAATTATAGTTTGATTAGGGTTATTACGTTGTTTTTTAAATTAAAAAAAAATTACAATAAATAAATAAAAAAGTTAATAGGTTAAAGTTGTGATTACTTGATTAATTAAAGTTTGATTAGGTTTATTACGTTGTTTTTTAAATTTAAAAAAAAAGTTACAATAAATAAATAAAAAAGTTAATAAAAAAGACACTTAAAAAAATCCCAAAAAAACCCCAAACCAAAACCCTCCCAAAACCAGGATGTCCAGGTTCATCCCCCCTGTGCCAAGCACCTCCCTTTGGCCATCGCGAAACGCTTGACACCTTATTTTTCAAACTCCCATGTAACCTCGTAGTCTGATTTGTCATAATGTGACTGAAACGCCTCACTTTGGCCAAAGCGAGGCACTTCAGGAGGAATTGAAATAGATCCTAGTGGGGGTGCTGTAACACCCCGGTTTTAAAGCCCATAATTTTTCGCTCTATATTATTTAAGTTATTCTAATTAGCAAAGCTATTGTGCAATACCATGTTGTACCTTATGCCTTAGCTGTTGTACTGGTTGTTTTGTCAAACCTATGTGCTACTTTTGTCTTTGTGGGATGGTTTTTTAACATTCACTTTCTTCCACCTTCATTTCTCTCTCACGACGGAGTAACCGGTCCTCAAGTCATTCACGCTCATCTCTTTCTTTTATTCTGTTCTATGATAATTTTTCTTCTAAAATGCAATTTCATCCTACAAAGTTTTTCTTTGTTATATTTTAAGGTTGTTGGAAGCAGAAATAAACTAATATGCTTTACTTCTTCAACACCTTCACACTTTTAATTATTTTTTTTTTTGTTTTACACTCTTCAAACGAAATTTACCCATAATAAGCATACAAAATAAAAGATCTTTCCAAACATTTAATCCATCAGTCAATCTTTTACATTTTTTGTTCCAGTGTCTATGTACGAAAAGAAGTCGATAAGAATCATTTTTTTTTTTTTTTTGCAATTTAAATGCCCAAATGACTTATACACCAACTATTATTTGCAATTTTTCAGTTACTTAGCTCATGGATAGTTTGTTATGTTCCTTGGTGGATATAAATGACAATTGCAGAGTAGGTAATTTATATCATCTTTGATCACATGCTTCAGCTCATCTCTTACTTTTATGTTTTTGTTATAAGTGGCTATTTTTTATCCATTAACATAAGAATGAGATGATTTGGGTTGTTTTATGTCTCCAGTAGGTTAAACAAAAAGTATTAACTAAAATAGGAGTACTATTGAGTGGTGTCATCCTAACCTTATTATGTTTTGCTCTTTTCAGCCATATATTTTAACCTAAGAAATTAAGGGTGTGTTTGGCTCTCCTTTATTTCTCCTTATAACTTCTCATCAATCAAAAGTTACTTAATCTCATAAGTCAATTGTGACTTATGACTTATCCTCCCATTTCTCCTTTTCAAATCCTAAAATTCTCAATAAGTTACTTTTCAATCTATCCATCCAAATACTATTGATTTAACTTATAACTTTTTCAATAAGTTATAAGTCATAAGAAGGTGTGGAAATGGAGAGCCAAACATGCACTAACTTTCAAGTATAAACTGAAAAGATATGTGTTGAATTAAATATAAAATTAGCACACATGACACAACATCTAGGTTTATTAAGCTATTAGTATGCTAACCTTATTGAGAAAACACTATATTCTACCCGATCATTATCTGTCACATATATGATTCCTGTTGTGGAAATTAAAAAATGAACAGTAGGTGGTTGTTTTTTATTATGAATAAATCAGAATGATTGTTATATTTACTAGGTGATTTACATGTGCTTATTTTTTTAGCTTTTATTGCTTATGTGCGTAGTTGCGTTTTAGCATAAATATTCCTCAAAAACTAATATGAAAACGGTTTGATGTTGTGTTTGTTGACCTATTTTTTGTGCACATAATCCAGAATGTTAATGTTTGTTAGGATCGTAGAACACACACGCACACGAATACAAGTATTTACGTGGTTCGGTCTAAACTGACCTACGTTCACGAGGGCAACTGGGGTATTGTTTTATTGAGTGATACCAAAAGTTACAAGTACAAGAGATTATTTATAGGCCTAAATTAGGGTTAAACCCTATGTTAATCTTGCTCAACAAGTTAATCATACTGTGCTTCAAAACGACTGGGTCTATAGGTGGGCTGAAGACAACATCTCCAACAATGTTAATGTTAACTATCAAATCACAAACACTAGATTTCCCGCCGCAACGCGCGAGGGCGCAATCTAGTTGGTATATAAATATTAAACGACCAAAGGTTAATAATAAACCATATGTTTTGGTACGATACTAAAACACGAACTATTATACATAAATATTACTAGCATAAATAAATATTATACATGTTGTGAGATCGAGCCAAAACATGTTAACGAACCCGACCTATGACCTTGATTACTCAACATGGGGGAGACATGGCACCATTTCAAGGTGCCATGTGCCCCACTTATAACCTTTGACACCTCACCCTCTTGAGAACACGTAACCCATCCCACCATAATAAAACCTACACAATTAATCTGACACAGCACTACACTCTCTGTCTCTCATATCTACTTTAAACCTTTAACACAAGCATATACCAAACACAATTTATTCAGACAATATTAGAGAGAGACCGTAGAGAGGAAATCGCAGAGAGAGAGAGAGAATCAGAGGTTAGAGAAAGGGACAACAGATGCGTCGCGGCACAACATATGGGGGTACGGCTACGCGATCCACCAGGGGGCCACCATCGCCACAGTGATTATGTATCTATCTTACTTTTTGCAGTAGACTTTTTGCAATTGTATTTTTTTGGGTATGTACAAACTGATTATTATATTTTTTTGGGTATGTACAAACTGATTATTATATTTTTTTGGGTATGTACAAACTGATTATTATATTTTTTTGGGTATGTACAACAGATGCGTCGCGGCAGAGCTTCTTTGCAGACGGCGGTGCACATCGGAGCACGCGGCGTAGCCCTTCATCGGTGACGGTTGAGTTTGAGTTTTCGATGGGATTTAGAGGTAATTTCTAGTAATATCAGGTTAGTATAACGATTGAGGACTGTTGATGGTGACACGATCTGTAGAAGCGGGTATAATTACGGCTATTGATGATTATTATTGTAACATCTGGGTTAGAGTGGAAATAAGATTGATGAACCGATGATGACTGTCTTGGGTAGTCGGCATAGCCGGGGGGAACTTGGATCAAGGATTATTGACCGGCCAACGTAAGTCAAAGCTGATACATTCGGTCAACACATCATGCGGGTCGGTTATGAGCGATTAGGTATAAACCCATACATCCTAAGTTATCTAGTTATTCAGAATTTACAAAATATTGCGTTTGACATGTGGGGGCTAAACGAGCTTAAATGAATCAAACCGAAAGTACAAGACTTTGCACCTTTTAAAGTTTAAACTATCGACTAACCGTATACTGACTAAAGATGATATAGATTAGGACTCTATATATATCCATATTAGCAATGGACTTAATGATTGGACTCAATTCAATGACATAAATTATAGATGCATGATCCGGAACTTAGTTTACTGAAAATTATACTTTTGAAACTAATATAGCTATAATCAAAACTTTCTGCGTTGACTAGCAATGACATCTTTCACCATTGGACACATTATTATTCTCATTAAAAACTTCTAATATTACTATTGTTATTTCCATCGTCATATTGGTCCATCTCAAACCTATAGTGTAGGTGATTACACTTAATATTATTTCAATACTTATGTTGATATAACTATTATTTTGATAACTACAACTACTACTGGGTATAAATGATGCTTATTATTGAGTAGTTGAGATGTGAGATACGATCATAAAGTCACTAGCAAAATACATAGATACAATATATAAATTCATAACCAATATGAACCAATTACTCGATACGACATAACATTAGCAAATCACCTGAGCTCGTCCCCATGTGTCACCACACCATCAAAATATTTACTAATACTACTTGACCAAATAGGTTTGTCTAGCCGATTGCATGAGAACTGTAGGTGGCCTCAAGAGTTCGGATACCGGGTGACACAACGTGATGTGATATCAAGGTGAGTTTCGTGTACCATTCCCCCTTTTGTGTTTTAACTGTTTTAGGGGAACATATGCTTGTGTATGTGTGACTGAACAGTTTTGATGTGACAAGATACTTGCTGCCAGATAACCATACTGACACTCATTAACCCATGGGATTGGGCCACTTAATATATGGGTAGTACTACTTGGGGAAACCCCTACACACAGTGGATCCGGAAGCCCGGAAAACCCTCCACTGAGGTCCACGGGGCCGTTGTGACATGTATTTTGCCAGGGAAATCCATAATGGCAGAAGATGGATTTAGTGTATAGGTTTGAGGTGTCGCTTGTACATCACCATGTGTTGTGTTGTGTAAACTTGAGAACTTACTTTGGAAATGATAAACTTATTTTGGATTTGCTTAACAACTTACACGGACTCACCAGCGTAATTGCTGACCCAAACTCTTTTAAGCATGTGTTCAGGTACTGCGTTTAGATAATCGGGAAGACGAGGTATATGCTTGCTTGTGTGGATTAGAGATTATCATGTTAGAAGGTTCGAGCTTTAAGCATTGCGGTTTAGAGCATCTAGAGATATGTACAGATAGAGATCGGATCGACTAGTGGATTACACTCCTCAATTGCTTCGACGACCGCCGCGTCTCGTCCCTGCATTAGACTTTAGTTACATTCTTATATTGTATTTTTATTATTTTGCGACCAAAGGTTGTATGAGTATTAAATATTAATTAACGTTGCTTCCGTTGTGCAAGTCTGTTACCAAACTGTTATCTCGTCCAGGCCCTACCTGGTCGGGTTGTTACAGGTGCCAATAGACGGACCCTTCTAAAAAACGTGAACGAGACCATTGTTGGAGTTTGAAATGTTGTAGTTTGAAAGGATATGTAAATTTGCACATCTAATTTCAAACAAATAAACTTCCAATCTGTTATCTTTTTTATTTGAGTTAATTACCAAAATTGTCCTGTGGTTTGTGCTAATATGTCACTCTAGTCCAAACTTTTAAAAAGTGCTTGAACCGTTCCTGACTTTTGAAGAAATATGCCATAACAGTACAAAGAGTTAACTGGGTTAACTTTTTGATGTTAAGTAAGAGACAATTTGGTCAAGTCACTTAAAAAATTGTTTTCTTCCCCGATGGAGTTGAGAGCTGACCAGGAGCCAGCAGAACCTACACAAAGTCAAAGTCAAACATCGGAATATTCATCAGAAAAGAAAGATGAGCTTTCTGCACTCATGGCCTGTTGTGGCCTGTCCACACCCCTTTCCTTAGGCCCGACACGTCGCCAGCGTTACTCCATCAACGAAAGGGATGAGCCACCTTAATTTTTGTGTGCATATGTAGATGTTTATTTACATATTTAGGGAAGGTCCATCACCCACACCTCAGATTATCACTTGAGTACGTGATGAACCGGCCCCTAATGACTTAATAGCTTAAGCAGAGGCCCTTCCTCTCCACACCCACAGCCTAACATTCCTTGTTTATTTCTGAAAGCCTACAGACAATGATTGGTGAGACTTCGCTGTTTCTTGAAATTGGAGTTACTTTTTATGAATTCTTGTCTGTTAATTAAAAATATTTTTGTAACATTATATCTTGGACAGAGAAGTCATTTTCTTTACCAATACTATTTCTTGTCTTATGTGCACCAACTCATACATATTTAACATTTTTTTATAGTATACTCAGCATGTCTAGAAATATAAACTAAACATGTAATCTGACAAAATTCTTTTGCATCATGGGTAGTGGCCAAAAACATTCTTGATTCTTCTGTTGAAATTTGAATCTTTTTGCACCTTCCCTTGTTAGATTAAACGGGGAATCATTGTTTTTTTTCCTATTAAATATAAAGTGATCATAGAACATATAAAAACATCTGAAATTATGCAAAAGGATTCAAGATAACTAAGTAACAACTCTCTAGAAGAACATGTCATATTTGCCCTCCATAGCCTGCATTTCTGGTTAATATTTGCTTGATTTCTTCCGAACTTGTCATCATATGTTCTGGTGCCTAAAAATCCATAACTTAATATTATATTATTGTCTAAAAACATCAAATACAGCATGACTATTCACAAACTAATTATTTTACACTTGGATGCAATCATGCAAAAAATGAAAAGGTTAGCTAATATATCGCAAAAATCTATCTACTTGAGTAGAGGTAAGGTTTTGCCTCATTTCACCCTCCCTCTATCCTAGATATTCTACGAATGAGATATTACTAGATATGTTTAATTTGCAAAAACAAAATAAAAAGACAAGATTATCTACGGATTTTTAAATGTTATTGGATAATTAATTTATTTTTTCAAACATAATCTCAAATACCCATAGTCCCATAACAAGAATATGTACCTCAGAACAAGAAGCTTGAAGGGTAAAATCACCAAAAGAGCTGATCACACAGTGTTGAATGTCCAGGCCTAACACTTCGAGTGCGTTCATTGTCGATAGCAGCAATCCGGGCTTCGTTGAACAACAAATCTGTATGTGGGTATCCGTGTTTCTCCTCTCTACTTCAAACTAGAAACATTGTTTCAACAAATTAATATATGTGTTCATTATGAAATATGTGTGTTTATAAATATATGAGAAGAGTTATAATATAATAAATGACACCTTTGGTAGAGTTCTTTGTTTTGCTTCATTCACTATCAAGTTCAAGCTATTACAATCTGATTCTACATTTTGTCCTTTCAAAGTACTTATCTTTTCCATCAGTTCTTTCATATACTCTATTGCATCTCCAAGTATTGATGTCCTGTCCATCTAGTTGTCATTTTTATCATTATAAAAATTAGTAAAAATATATATATAAAAAAATGTCTATTATGATTGTGAAAAAGAAAGCAGAAATGGTGAGTGTTGTTTGTTACCTTGCTTATTTTAGGAACAATTGATCTAAGCATTGTAAGACGATCATTTAACCGCTTTCTTCTCCGTCTTTCTGCCATTAAATTCTTGGAGGGCTGCCCTTCAACCTTCTTAGATTTGCTCTTCTTTTCGCCACTACTAAGAACATGATCTGGGATTTGATTATCAAGAATTTTGTCATCTTCTTGTTCCAGCATTATTGGATATCCTTCTTGAAATGAAACCATTGGTTTTGGTTTATCATCATGTTCATATATCTTTTGCTCAAATGAACTAGAATTCGAAACATTAACCGCGGAAAAGCCGTTAATATTTGGATCAAAAGTGGGTTGTATAGAGGATGATATGAGTTCCATGAATGTAGAAGAAGAAGCTAAACATGAATCATCTTCTTCAATAAAAGTGTTGTCACAAAAACCATGAAGAAAACCAGGATCTTCATCAGGAAATGTGGTCCAAGTGTGTGTGATTGGGGTCATGAAAAGATCTTCAAGAAGACCTTGTTGTTGCTTACTGGGATGTTGCATATGCATCTAGCAAGTTAAGGAGGATAGAAAGAGGGTGTGTGCTTTTGGCCTATATAATAAAGGGGAATTTTAGGTATGCAATTATAAGGTAAATGATGAGGTTTGGTTTCTGGGAAATGTTGTAAAGGAATATAAAATATCAAGTGATATGGGGACTAGGCAACTAGTTTGACCCTCAGATGTCTCTGCAGACTGCACAGATCGATCATGCACGAAAACATTGGGCGTCGGCTCCTTGGACCATGTCAGGCTGGTTGTGCCCCATGACTCATCACTCTATGCTGTCATGTATGGTTGCATAGATCATGTGTATTATTTTAGGTGATTATGGTAAAAACAATTAACATACTTAATTTCTAATTTGCAAAGTGCTTGTAACATGGAATATTAAGGTGTGTTGATAAGGTGTTTAGTGATCAACATTGGTGTACATTTAGGGTATGTTTGGCAAAACTAGTTCGTGGCTGGTAGCTGAAAACTTGTAGCTGAAAGCTTTTTAAATATATTTTGTTGTTTGGCAGAGTAGCTGAAAGCCTCTAAACTTGTATAAAATACTAGTGAAAAATGTTTAAAATTGTATCTTGTTTTAAATGTTTCCCTATAAATTTGTTAGAATTTGATCAAATAACATTCAAGTATGTTACATCAAAATTTTATACCTTTTTATTTTGAAGAATTTAAAGGTAACAAAGTTATTCTTTTGATTTTTTTTCCCAACATGTATATTCTAAATTAGTTTAGTGACTTAGCTCTTCTTATATTAGGGACATTTTTTTAATAAGTTTTAGAGGATTTGTTTAATATAAGAAAATTATGTTTGAGTGACTTTTCGTAAAAAAATAAAAGAAAAAGATTATGTTAAATTTTTCATGATATTAACAATTTTTTTTTTAATGAAATATAGATGAAAAAGTTGAATGGCGTATAGAAGATTATTTATCTAAGATTAAATTTTAATATTACAGACGTTAATTATTTTCTCTTTAAGACTATCCGTTGTGGCCCGTGAGCGCTTAGCCGCGAGCCACAAAACATTCCACGTGGCTAGCTGGATTCATAACATGCTTGAGCGAGAGCTGGCGCGAGCTACTAGCCGTTAGTGGGCTTGCGTGTGTTAGCGAGGTCAACATAGCCGTTGGCAGTCAACTAGCCGTTAGCCAACGGCTAGTTGTCCTATTTAAATATAAAAAAAAATAATTTTTATTCACCAAACAAATCAAATACAATATTCAATCAAGCTACACTTCAAAAGCAAACAAAAAATGGACTCACAATGGCAAAATTGCTATCAACCCGCAATGGACTTTTTTCATGAAGAAGACTATGATGTTACAACGAACGAAATCGAAAGCCAAATGCCACCGCTTTCACTTTCACCGGAATTAGTCCCGGATACACAACCACCAACAACTTAAAGGCGAGGTGGAAGAGGTGGTGGCCGAGGACGGACGGCCGGCCGAAGTGGTGCAAGGGGTGGTGGTAGGGGCGGTGAGTCGCCCGACCAAGATATTCGACAAGGCGCCAAGTGACCCCTTGGACCAAAGACGAGAAAATAGCCCTTTGTCGGGCTTGGGTTGAAGTATCGGAGGACCGAAAAGCGGGTATGTATTTTTTTAAATATACAAATTTGATTTTTTAACATTAATTTATTTCCTTATGTAGCCGATTATCAAAAGGCTAAGATTTTTTGGCGACGAATCCGAGACCTCTTTCATGAGTGGGCGACTATGGGCCAGTGAAGGTAGGCGGGGAGTTGTGAGTTGATGTGGAGAGAGGTGTGTTTGGGCCAACGTGTGGATTTGGTGGGATTGGGCCGGTGGAGAATTGGTTCTACAGAAGTGGATTAAGGGGTGGTGTGAGGAAGTCGTAGTTATGTGGTGTGGTGGTGGTTTGAATTTGATACGGAAATATGGATTCCTCAAAGTGAACATGGTGGGAAATGATAATGCGGCTGGTTTTTAAGTCTAGGCATTTGTATCCGCGATGGTTAGGGGGATAACCAAGGAATACACACGGTTGAGAACGATTGTGTAGTTTGTTGATGGTGGTGGATGGGGTAAGGGCAAAGCATAAGCACCCGAAAACACGAAGGTGTGAGTATTCGGGGATGCAGTGGTACAAGAGGTAGGTAGGTGTTAGGAAGTCATGTTGTTTGTTAGGGAGGATGTTGAGAAAGTACATGGCCGCTTCAAGAGCATGATGCCACAGGTTTGGAGGTAGTGAGGCTTGGGCAAGGAGGGTGCGAAGCATGTTGTTTATGGTGCGGATTTTGCGTTCCGCCTTACCATTTTGGGATGAGGTATGAGGACATGAGAAGCGAAATTGCATGCCTGTTTGTTTGCAAAATTCATAAAATTTATTATTTGCATATTCTTTACCATTGTCACATTGAAGTTGTTTTATTTTACGCTCAAATTGGGTGTTGATTAGATGGTGAAAGGCGGTAATGGTGGCAAACACTTGTGATTTGTGACTAATGGGAAATGTCCACAAAAAATTGGTAAAGTCATCAAGAAAAAAGGACAGAGTATCGATGTCCAGCCGTGCTAAGCACGGGGGACGTCCAAAGGCCACTATGAATTATGTCAAAAGGCAAACATGTAGCATTAATAGAATCATAAAATGATAATTTAATACTCTTTCAAAAAACACACGGTTGACAAAGTTTGTCATTTATTTTGCCATAATCAATAAAAGAAGAATGTTTTAATGAATGCAAAAGGTTTTTGCCAGGGTGTCCTAGGCGTTGATGCCAACGTTCTTGAGACACAGTAGCGAGAGCAGTGGGGTTGGTGAAGTTAGTTGAGAATTGTTGTGTGAGCGGGTAGAGATCGCCTGTGCTATTACATCTGAGGATAGGTGCCTTGGTTTTGAGATCCTTTACAAGGAAACCAAAAGGATCAAATTCAATGGAAACTAAATTGTCAGTGGTAAGGCGTCTCATAGATATTAGGTTTTTAATGATGTTTGGTGCAAAAAGGACATTGTTTAATTTTAAGGGCGGGAAGGGCGGTGGTAGGACTTGGTTACCTTGGGCCAAAAATGGAATGGTCATGCCATTGCCAACGATGATATTTTTATTAGTACAAATATTAAAATTAGACGGGGAGTAAATACCTTTCTTGTTGGCCGAGTGGGCTGAGGCACCAGTGTCCATAACTGCATGATCAGGAGGGTTTAGTGCCATTGTGTATAACGTCGGGTGTAGTTTGTTATCCATTTGAATGAAGGGGAAGATTATGAAGGGGATGGTAGCGTGAGGTGAGAAAGGAGAATTTGGAGCAGAAGGTTGACAGAAGAGGTATGCGGCGATGTAAGGAAAAGGAAGAAAGGAATTAGGCTAGGATCATATGTTTGGGTGATACCATGATGGAATGTATTTTCCTTGACTTTGATTGAGAATGTACAATGCATATATAGAGGTTACAATCGGTCAACCTCATAATGTCGGTCAATTATACAAAATATGTTATGTCTATTAGGTACGGAGGTACAACTAGTACGAACCAATAAGAATGAAGGGACGTGTGGCAGGTGATATGGTGCACGTCCCACCAATCAGAGAACGCCAGCAAGAAAGATCACAACATCTCCTTCCACACTGTGGGGAACCAAGGGTACACATGACAATGACGTGAGACCAATCAAGGAGCTCCAACATGCATGACAATTGTCACACCACATGCGCATTGTGCGCGCACGAGACAACAAGTATAACGCTCAAGCACCGCAACCAATAAGCTCACATGAGGCCACCTCATTAACGGTCTCCACTAACGACCAACAACAGAAGAGAAAATAGTACAAGTGCAAAAGGGAATCAGCCAATTAGGGACAAGTGCATCTATCACCAATGGACATGCGCCCCGTGTCTAAACCCTAGACAACCACCAATCACGATCCAACGCGTACAACCATCGGAGGCGATATCGTTTCTTTCTTTTTCGTTACTTATGACCTACTGTATCTCTCACTAACTTTGGGCTGGATAGTGGAGGTAAGCTCTTAACTAGCATGGCCCGATAATAGGTTAAGGATTAATGTTGTAGGCCCGTATAGAACCTATTTAAGTAGGCATTTGTCTCATTGAATAGGCCATTCAGAAATACCTTAAAAAATACACATAAGAGTCTACCACCATTTTTGTGTCTGAAAACAATAAGCTTCTCGAATCATCTTAGCGGTCACCTCCCTACCATTGCCCTATTCTCTTATTTTTAGGCCTACCTGTAACATTCGTACTTTTGCATTTTCAATTCTAGTCCCTGTACTCTTGTATTTCTCCATTTTATCACCTTGTAATCTTGAGCTTATGATCCATGGAAAACCTTTTAGTCAAATACACTTATTCATAAACAATTATGCATATTCAATTTAATACAATCATGTTGCCATTTTACGCTTAAAAACTGAATTTTAACTCTAAACTGAAGCATAAACAAACCCATACGAGCTAGGAATGAAGCCCAATCCAAAAACATGTCAAAATGGGCTTAAACCTTTAGTTTTAACCCAAAACACGTCCAAAACCAAGTCTGTTGGGCCAAGCCCAACCAAAAAACATTTTTTAGGCCTAAACACCTGGTCGTGTTGCGTGACCAGATACTGGATTCCCGTCACGTAGCGCGATGGGACCTTTCTGGCAGCAACTTGACCCACTCGCGAATTTACACCCAACTACCATCTAATCACCTCCTAACCACCCTAATTACTCCCTTAATGACCCAACCACCTTACCCACTTATAAATACTCCTCTTCCCCCCTCCTTAATCGTTTGTTCACCTCTAAACTCTCTCTAATACTCTCTAATCTTCAAGGTTTCTCAAGCAACTTCCTGATTCACAACAGTAAGATCTTGAGCTGAAACCTTTACCTTTTCTACTGATTTTCTTCTTCTTTTCTACTTAAAACTCCTTGGAGAAACCTTTAGGATCTACCCCTTGCTTATCCATAGAAATGTGTTAAGGGTAAAGCACCAAAAAGAGGCCTCAAATGTGACTATTTTCCATTGTTCTTTATGCTCTAGGATCTGTGTTGTAGAGATACCAACCAAGTCCACCAACAATTCAATGTTGGATGGATTTTGTGCTATGGTAAGGGTTGACAAAGGAGAGCCAAGGCTCATTCAAACAAGTCACCATACTCTACTTAAACCTCTTAGTTATATTATGTATTATCATAAGTATAATTTCAATCTTTAATCCTATTACTCTAATAACAAATTCTTGGAAGGTTTGTGGTTACACACTACCTTGCCAAATCTCTTGACCCTTCTTGTGATATGGATTCGTCCACACTAGAAAGGGAAATCCCGTGTCCAAGACCCACGTTTATCTCATAAACGAAGTGGTCGTGACACGAAAATTTCTTATGGATTCAAATTCCTAACCTTCAAACCATCCAAATCATCTTCATGGTGATTTTGTGCTTGGTCTAACTTCAACTCATGGCCATCCGAATTGCCCTATAGGGACAATTGTGCTTTGGTTCGCCTAAAAGGCTTGCTTGACTCTCTTGAATCTATACCTAAAACTCCTACATTTCTAATTCTAGTTAATCGGAGCTAAGGACCCTATTCTTCAAGACTCATTTTTGAGAACTTTAACGCACCATATGGTGAGTTCATACTTGTCCCCTTTTTATTCTTTAAACTCTTTGGGGCTTAGCATGTATCTATACAAAAACCTTAAACTTTTTCATACTCTTATACTCTTATGCTCAATCTAATGCTTATATGCTATGCCATGCTAGAATCTAATTCTTACATACAAATGTCTATTAGTATACAACCCACCTTACATGTATAGCGCTATAGGAGTGACACACCGCCCCCTTTATGGATCATGTTAAGTTTTCTAAATTGTGTATTCGAGTGTTGATGCCTTTTGTAAGGTTCTGTATGCGCATGACTATGACATGATGATTTGAGTAGAACTTTCTTATACTATGTACGTAGGTCAAAACTAGTATGCTCACCAATGCTTTATGTGTTGACAGATATTATATACATGTTTCAGGAAATATTTGAATTGATGATTCAAGAAACTCGTTAGGATTGGACTTAGAAACACACCGCTTTAATCTATGAAATCATGAATGTTGTATTTCTTTTTGAACAATTTGTGCTTGTTATTAATATTATGAAATGAAACATTTAAACTATTTGTCACAAATTCTAGTATCATGAAGTCTTTGAACAATCTATCACAAGTCGCGCCTCGATGTATTCCGCCATCGGTTGGGGTGTGACACTCCCAGCTTACTGGTCTTGGAAGTTTAGGAAATGATCACTCCTATAGCAGCATCGGTTTAACTGTCCCCAACCGGATGTTACACTTATGTTTCTGCAATAACCTTCCACATATTTTTTCTTACTAACTTTGATTTCAACCATTTTTTGCTAATGGTAAATGTTACATATCTACTTCTTTCTTGATAATGCACCAAAGACCTTCTATTAAGAGGTAAGAGCCTTTGTCAAATGAGTAGTCCTAAACTAAATAATTTTAATAATTAATAATTAAATTTGTTGTGTACAATTCCGTCTTAGCTTTTTTAGAGAAAAAAAGACTTTTTAGAGAACCTCCCTATGTATTTTTTTTCTTAAGCTTTAGTATGTAACTATTAATTGGTTTTCTAAAAGTTTCAATTTCACCCTTTATATTATATATTTATATACATACTAAAAACCTTTATATTATATATTTATATACATACTAAAAACCAACGTCGGTGCTTTAACGGTTTATTTTTTTCACGGTAATTATATACTAACTTGAATTTTCTATAATAAATTATTTTTTGTTTGAAAAAAGTTAATACGCAGTTGTGTTGGACTTTTTACTTAGCATACCGTGAACAATGAAATCAATACCGATTAAACAACATCGATACTGATATTTGAATCGGTATGATTTTCGATTCATGTAAATACGTCTTTATTATATATGAATATTCCCCTCTCATCATTTTTTTCTTGTGTTTCTATAGGCTTAGTGGCTATATATTCTTTGGTTTTATTAGTTTCAGTTCACCATGTACTATATCTAATATACGCCCTTAAACCATTATATTTTTTTTACTAATTTGATTTTTCTTTAATACTTTCTTTCGTTAATGTAAATAAAAGTTAATACATGGGTGTGTTTAATTTTTATTTCTTCTTGACACTCCGACATATTTTTTTGTTAAAAACAGAGTTGTATTTGTAATAGGGTAATTTTGGGGAACGTAAGCTATATCGAGTGTCGGTCCATACCGGTATCGTGATGAAATCATTACTATCAACAACGGTGCCGGTATTTATTTTTGTGGTTTTGACCAATGTGAAACATAAATTTATTTTTTGGGTTACATTAAACGACTTTTTTTTCTTTTTTCTTTTTTTTTTTGTAATGAAAACATTCTGAATATATTTTTTTTGTGTTGTAAAAAAATACCGAGTATTAGTGTCGTAACGAACCAAGTTGTTTTCAAAATAATATATTGTTTTGTGTCGTAAAGTACAAAGATTGCCAAGACCGTATCAGCCACGAACTTAATTAAACTGATACTGTTGCTACAACAAATAACTGCCTAACGTTGGTTCTGAGTCACAGGAAGGGTTCAGGGGTTCAACGGTTCCGATCTGCCTAACGCAGGTCGTGGTGTCCTTCTAGTTCAAGATAATTTTTTAATGTTGCTAATGCTTTTAACTTCTGGTTTGAGATGTACTCAAAACCAGAAAAAGGCTATGCTCAAGATCCAAGTGAAGAGAAATATTCTCTCTACGTGTGAGGACAAAAGGAATAAGAAGTTTAGAGTGAGAGTGATGTGAGATGGTGTGATCAGATCTTGTGAGGACAAGTCTGATTTATAGAGGGATGAACTCTCTATTAGAGGAAAGCATATTATCTTGGACCTTGTTGCAACAAAAGGACAATCCACTAATAGCCGGCGATGGCTATTGACCTGCGGTCTGTTCAGTGTTGTTACTCCATCAACAGCTGGTTGTGTTGCACGATGAAAAGGTGATGGGACAAGTCATCTTTTTGACTTAGGATACTCCTGCCTTTTGAACCGTTGAAGCTTTCAACCCTTTAAGCATAGTTCTGTATATTGTTTATTATTTTTGCTTTGGACTACCCACGTCATCAGCCCCCCCCAAGTCAGGAGGTTTGGTGGCGTAGCTTGAAAGCTTCTGACTGTTTGCTTAGTCTTGCTTTTGCTTGAAGGGTTCAATGCTTTGCTGTGTTTTGGGCGGTTATTATTTAGCAGTTTTGATTGTGATTAGACTGCTGATGTGACATGTGGCAGTCGCACAGCTGTCTTTTTTACTACATGTCATAATTGCGGTTTTTTTTTAATTAAATAACCGTTTTTTTTTTCTTTTTTAAACCCTTTGAATTTACTTCTTTTTACTTTACTCTTTCTTTCTTCAATATTTCCTCTCCATCTGATTTAGGGTTTCATTTCTCCGATCAAAGCAGGTTCGTTTTCTCCTTTTATTTTTGTTTTCCGATCATCCTTTGAAGCACTATGGGCGCTAAAAAGGACATGGCCATCACTGTTTCCTCCCTTTCTCAAAAGGAGGTGGAGGCGTTTTGTGATGAATGGGGCATAAATTTATCGTTTAATCCCGTTGCTCCGGGTAAGAAACTTGTTGTATTTGACTGTCCGTCTGGGTCTGTTGCTTTGTATTGTCGGCATTTTGAGTTCTCAAACCTTCGTTATCCATTCTCCATGTTTTTATTGAACGTCCTTGAGTATTATAGGGTTTCTCTTGGTCAGATTCATCCTCATGCGTTGGCCGTGTTATGCATTTTGAATGCCTGTGTAGAGCGTTAAGGTATGATCCTACTCTATTAATGTTCAGGCGATTCTTTCGTCTTGCTAAAAATGGTGACTGGTTCACCTTTTAGGGATCGTCAGTAGAAACTAACTTGCTTTCTTCCCATGTCACAACCGTCGGTCAATGGAAAACTAGGTTCTTTTGGGTTTCTGACTCTATTTTTCCTTATGAACCTGTGTGGAGACATCCTGATGCCATTCTTAATGAAGGGGAGCCTTCAGAATCTAAGTTAGATCATAGCTTTTTAACAGCTCTTAGAGTATGTCCTTCAAGGCTTCGTCCATTTGGTGAGCCTTTCTTAGTGTTGTGTGGTATTAGCACCTGTTGGGACAAATGGGGTAGAGATCCTGTAGTGATGAAGGGTGATCGGGGTATGAGCCTTTTGCTTTTTGTTGATTACTTCCTTTTTGTCTTCCTTGCTTAAATGTTCTGTTTTCTTTTATTGCAGCTATGTCGGCTCTTGACTTCATTAAGCAAGATGATGCTTCAGGGGTTGTTTTCAAAGATGCTGAAGCAGCAGAGGGTGAGGATGCCTTGACAAAGTATGAGAAGGGAAGGTATGATGGGACTAACTATGTTGCTGTCCCTATTGTCAAAGGTTTTACTAAGGCCAGTTCGTCAAAGGCTTCAACTAGGAGGTCTAGCAGGCGTTTGCTGAAGGCTGCTAAGCCTGCTGATGCATCTAAAGCATTGACCGTTAGTGATGACATTGAAGAGGTAGATGAGGAGAAAGATCAGACCGTGGATGACACTGTTGCTGATGTGATTGGGGAGAAGGGCAAAGGTAACAAGGCTAAGGTTACCATGGTGAAGGGTAATGAGGGCTCAACAAGCTTTGATGAGGAAGGGTTGTATGTCCCGGGTTGGAATGTGAAACCCAGTGATAGTTTTAAGTCTTCAGCTGTTTGTGAGGAGGTATTGGCACATTTTGCTACCCCTGGTGCCAAGGCTTGCTTGGAGGGGTTGGATGATGATGCCCTTTTGACGAAAATGATGGTTGGTACTTGTAATTTGGCTGCTATGTTACCGGAGGGGATTAGCAGATTTAGGAAGAAGATGGGTGAATATAGTGAGTTTGCTAAAAAGAAGGGGGAGATGAAGCAATCTATTGCAGCCCTGAAGAAGGATGCCAAAGAGTATGCTCAGAAGGAGGTTACTCTGATTGCTTTGATTGATGAGTTGAGGAAAGGGCATGAGGCTGAAACTGCCAAGCATGAGGCTGCTGGACTTCAGGTTGAAGCGGATCGGTTATCTTTGGAAGCAGAGAAGAAAGCGTTTGAAAATGAGAAGAAAGGGTTGGAAGGTTCCCTTGCTGCTGCCCTGGATGATAACAAGTGGCTGATAGAAGAAGGCTTTCAGCAAGTTGTTACATATCTTCTTCACTCTACCGAATTCAACTCTACTCTTGGCGAGGTATACACCAAGCTTTTGATCCACGGTAAGCATGCTGGTTTCGTTGCAGGGTTCAAGGCTCATGAGTCTGGTCAAGTCTTGGAAGAGTCTCCTTTTTACCATCCTGATTCCTTGGATGTGTTTAAAGAGACAGTGCTCAAGATGGAACATTCAACTTATCCTTATGTTTCCCAAGTGTCCTCCATCTATGGATAACCTTTGAAGGAGTTGAAAGAGCTGAAGCCTGCTGGTTTGAATGAAGCGGTCTCTGCTAAGGTGCTTCAGTCTGTTTCAAGGAAAAGGACTCATTCTGGTGATAGCGATGAAACTTTGGATGCTGGTGAAGCGCCTTCTAAAGATACTATTGTTGAAGCTTCTGAAGCTGGTGGTCGTGTGGAGAAGCTACCGACGAAAGGGAAAAAATCGAAGAAGGCACGGGTGGTGAAGGCTGCAAATGAGGACGAAGCCTCCAAGCCTTCTGGATCTGGCAACGATGCTTAAGACTTCCCTATTCGTTGCTTTCTTAGCACTTGGGTTGTAAACTATTAACTTTGTGGTTGTGTTCTAAACACATTATCTTTTGTGGGGACCCTTAGGGGTTTTCTTGTGGTTGTGGGCTTTATGTTGCCCTTTGAACAATGATCTTCTATTTGGCTGGCTAGAAGCCTTGAAATATTAAGCCCTTAAGGCTGTTGTTAGGTATGTACGGTTGTTCATCTTTTGTTTGTTTGCTTTTCTTATGTGTGTTTGTCTTTGTTATTGTTTGGGAATGTTTATCCGGTAGCACCTTCAAAGGTTGAATGCTGCAGTCATTCTTCCTTAAGGTAGTCTAGGCAAACATATCACCACCTATCCTATATACACTTTCATAAGTGCTTTAATATGTTTTCGTAAGTTTGTTTTCTAAACTTAAGGAACGGTTGGTGTAGGTTGTTCAAGCCTGTCTATGAGATCTATAAAAGTGTTTTTTGTTTATCTCATGGAGTAGGATTGATTTAGGAACTCACCCCTTATATAGGTCCGTTTATCCTTCGAACCTATTGAGCGAAATGGCCTGGGAGCTCATCCCCTTACATGGTCCCTACCGTGGAGTTTCTTGCAAGGTTCTCAACCTGAACATAGGATAGAAAGACAAGGTTTCCAAAAAAGGATCAAGTGATCCTTTCATTCATTCGATACATTAACATTACATTGTTTGAAAGAGAACAATATTTCCTTAACTTAAATAAAGAACCTTTTGAGGTTCTTGCCGTTCCAGTGACGGGGGAGTTTTTTGCCTTCCATGCTTGCCAGTTTGTAGGACCCCTCTTTGTGGGATTCTAGGATGGTGTATAGGCCTTCCCACTTAGATCCTAGTTTTCCTTGACTTTCCTTCTTGCCTGCTTTGTTGTTTCTTAAGACCAGATCACCGGGCTTAAATCGTTCATGTTTAACTCTGGCGTTCTAGTAGGACTCCATCTTTTGTTTGTATTGAGCTTCTCGGATGGCTGCTGAGTCCCTGGCTTCTTCTAAGAGATCAAGATTGAGTAATGTTTCTTGTTCATTTGCCTGGATGTCAACATGAAAGGTTCTCGGTGTGGTGATTCCGATTTCAGTAGGTATGACTGCTTCAGATCCAAAAGTAAGGCTGTAAGGAGTTTTCTTGTTGCTTGTCTTTTCTGTGGTTCGAATTGCCCAAAGAACACTTAGCAATTCTTCCAACCAGTTTCTTCCTTGTCGGCCTAATCTAGCCTTGATCCCTTCAACCACACTCCTATTCATTCTTTCGACTTGGCCGTTTGACTGGGGGTATGCTACAGAGCTAATGACTTGTGTTATCCGATACTCCTTGCACCAAGCACTTAATGGTTTCTCTGCAAATTGCTTGCCGTTATCAGTAACGAGCACCCCAGGTAGGCCGTACCGGCAAATGATGTTTTCCCAAACGAAGTCGATTATCTTTTTTCCTGATATTTTCCCCAAGGGCTTCACTTCTGGCCATTTTGTGAAGTAATCAACTGCCACTAATAAGAATTTGACCCCTCCCTTTGTTGGTGGGAAGGGTCCAACGATATCCATCCCCTATTTGTAAAACGGCCAGGCCGAATTAACAGGTACCAAGTCATGCTTGGGGCTTTTGGGGACGGGGGCGTGAATTTGACAGGCTTTATATCTCTTCAGCTGTTCAGATGCGTCCCGATGCATGGAGGGCCAGAAGTATCCCATGTTCATAAATTTTGCCACAACTGACCTTGGACCACAGTGGGCTCCGCAGATTCCCTCATGAACTTCCTTAATCAGGTACCTGCTCTGTTCGGGACCTACACATCAGAGCAGTGGGGCTAAGTACCCTTTTTTGTAGAGCATTTCATCTTGGATGGTATACTGCTTGGACTTGTTCCGGATCCTTTCAGCTTCAACAGGGTCCTGTGGTAGTTCTCCTCTTTTTAGGAATCTTATAAACAGAGTCATCCAATTTGGTTCATTTTCAGTAATGACATCTTGGACTTCCAGCTCTGATATGGCAGGATGCTTGATCACCTCGACCAATACTTTCTTAGTGAGGTGGGCAAAAGTCAACGAGGCAAGCTTGCTTAGGGCGTCAGCTTTTTTGTTGTGGGACCTTGGGACCTGTTTGATCTTGCAATGTTGGAAAGTGTTCATGATTTCCTTGGCCTTCTCTTTGTATTTTTTCATGTTGGGTTCTTTAGCAATGTAGCTATCGTTCACTTGGCTGGAGACCAGTAGTGAATCAGTGAACACTTGAAGCTTGTGAACCATCATCTTTTTTTCAAGCTTGAGTCCTGCGATCAGGGCTTCATATTCCGCTTCATTGTTTGTTGTCTGAAATTCCAAACGAAGGGCATACGTGAATTCTAACCCTTCAGGGTTGATTAATATAAGACCAGCCCCTGAGCCTTCAACGCTGGAAGCTCCATCTGTGTAAAGCTTCCAGGCTTCAGGATCAAGAGGTTCGTCTATGGCCATGTTAACCTCGGCAGTTTCGACCCTTGGAATTTCAGCAATGAAATCAGCAAGTATTTGTGCTTTTATTGCTTTTCTCGGGACGTAGGTGATTTTGTGTTCACCTAGCTCAACATCCCATTTAGCTAGTCGTCCCGAGGTTTCAGGCCTTTCAAGCACATTCTTGATTGGTTGGTCAGTGATTACTTGTATGGGATGTGCTTGAAAGTACCTTCGAAGCCTTCTGGCTGTTTGTACGAGGGCTAAGGCCAACATTTTCCAAAGGAGGGTACTTGACCTCTGCTAACTTTAAGGTTTTACTAAAGAAATAAACAGGTACCTGAGCTTTCTCTCTTTCAATAGTGAGAACAGCGCTGAAGGCTTCATCAGTAACTGAAAGATAGACATAGATCATTTCCCCTGCTTCAGGTGCTGCAATGGTGGGAAGGGAAGCTAGATAACATTTCATGGTGTTGAAGGCTTCCTCTACTTCTTCTGACCACCTGAAGTTTTTCTTGTCAGTGCAACCTTTGAGGGTCTTGAAGAATGGTAGGGATTTCTCAGCTAGTTTTGACACGAAACGTTTCAAGGCGGCAAGTTTGCCGTTCAAGCTTTCCACCTCCTTCTTGGTTTGTGGTGACTTCATGTTGAGGATGGCTTGAACCTTGTTCGGGTTAGCTTTTATGCTTTCTTTCCCTACGACATGACCCAAGAATTTTCCTTCTTCGAAACCGAAGGAACACTTGACAGGGTTTAGTTTCATGTTTATTTTCTTGAGATTGTTGAAGGTTTCTTGTATGTCTGTGAGCATTTGGTCTTCAGTCTTGCTTTTGATGACTAAATCATCCACATATGCTTCCATGTTTCTGCCAATTTGTTTGGCAAAGGCTTTGTGTGACAACCGGCAAATTTCGTACAACGATTAACGTGATGCTAATCATGTTTTAGAAATAATTAACATGGTTTAAGGTTAATTGTGGTTAGTTGAGCTAATACGAGTCCTACGATGTCCTTTTTAAAGTTCGTTGAAGTCTTGATGCCTTTAAAGAAAGACTTCGCGTGTTTAACGTAACGAACTGACATCAGCAAAAATTTGTCAAACTGGAATAACATAAGCTTATTCTATGAAAATACGACACGTATTTACTGCTGATGCGATCGAATGTGAAATCGGCGCGGTAAACGGTCAAAAACGCAGCGTTTTGGAGAAACGCGGAGAGGAACTGACGTGGGATTCGAACGTCAAGACGCGTGGCTTTAACCGTTATCGAACTTTCGGAATAATTATTTATTATAAATAATTTCATTTATTTAGTTTCGAAAGTGAACAGGTCGCCTAAATGAAGTATAGCTCGACCGGATCGATTAACGCGATTTTAACGCGTGTTCCGCTTTCACGCGTCGAGTTACGAGAATAATAACTAAATTGCTCGGTTTAGTTGTGTTTTTAATTTTGAACAAAACCGAATGATTTTTATAACTTATCTTCGAGCCTAATAATAAACCGAAGCGAAAAACGTTTATACGGGTTCGATTCGCGGTACAAGTCACCTACCCCAAACCCTAACTATAAAAGGCCTCCTTCTTCTTCTTCTATCCCATTTTCAGCAGCTGCAGCCCCTGTCTCTCTCTCTCTACAATCTCCCTCTCCACTCGCCTCTCTCTACCTCTCTTCACTGGAGCCGACCACCACCACTCTCGGTGGTGGCTGTGCGGTGGTCCTGAAGCCCGAAACACACAGAAACAACACCAAAAAGGGTGGTTTTTGTGGTCCGATCGGGACGGATCCGAGGTAGTTGGTGGTTTCGCGGCCCGATGATGGTGATGGTGGATGGTTTTGAAGGTGGTTACCGCTGTTTGGGCTCAGATCGGGTGGTTGGTGAGGTTGTGGTGGATGCAGGTTGGGTCCGGCGAGGATGGGGGGGGGGTACGGTGGTGATGGTTTTGGTTCGGGGGTGCAGGAGGTGGTTGTTCCTGGTGGTCGCGCGGAGGGTTGAAGACGGTGGTTTGGGTTGCGCGGAGGTGAACAGCCGTGTGGTGGTTTGGTTGAAGGTGTTTTGGGCCGGTGGTGATGGTGTTGATGGTCGTTTCCAGTGGTGGTGGTTGGAGGTGCTTCTGGTCGGGTTTTGGTGGATGTTTGGGCCAAGACCCGGGTCCTTGAGTCTCAGTTTGTGTTGGTTCAGTCCGGACCAGAGACTGGTCCAGGTGCGAGTCCGGGTCCTAGTCACAGGTCTTGATCATTGTTTGGGTTCACAAAGACGAAGATGGTGGTCGTTGTCTTGTCGAAATTGGTCTGTGGTCGCCTTCGGTGGTTGATGGGTGTTGTTCTTAGGCCAAGATCAGTGGGTTTTAAGCGGGTTTGGTCAGATCTGTTTTAGTTCGGGTCTTGACTGTGGTTTTTGGTCGCGGGCCAAACGCGTTCAGTTCGGGTCAGATCTGGCTCGGTTTGCGTGTCGTCTTCGAGTTCTAGTCGCGGATCAAGGATGATAGTCTCGTGACAGATCCGGGTCAGATCTGGTCAACCTTGCTCGCGGATCAGATTTCGAGCTCGGTTAAACACGAGTCAACTCCGGTCAAACCTTGACTCGGTCAACGCGTCGTTCGAGACGTGTCTAGTCACGCACGCGCATTTCGGTATAATTTAATCGCGTTTATTTTCGTTACATTTATAAAGCATATTATAAACATAAAACGACTAACTCGCGAACGAACCGATAAAAGTATTAACGAAAAGTATTATGAGATAATATTGGTATATTAGTCGTAACTTGCGTTGTTGTTGGACTAAATTGATGGACTATACGTATATATATATTTATATAAATAGTACGATTTATATAATAGTCGAAACGTATAAATGTCTCGCTAAAATGAAATTGCGGATAAATGGATTGATTGTCTTGTTTTGGTGTCGATTTTGGGGAAAATTGTAGACGACTTGTGTTGTCTGGTTCGTACAAAAACAGAGGAAACTCTGCCGAAATTTTGTTATAAAATTTAAAGCGCAAAGAAGTCGATATGTGTCGTGTATGTTTTGTTTATAAGTAAATTTCCCCAAGTGTTTTGACAAGTGAGTTTTATACAAACCAAATCGTCTTCGACAATTGATTGTTTCACATGATTGTTTGAAACATGGTTGGTAAATCTTTCACAACATTTCCAAGACAAATATGTAGTACTTGCCGAGGGTCAAACGTAGTCGACTTTCAAAGGTCTTTGACAATTAAACAATTGTTACTAATTGGTTTTTGTAACTATATTATGGTTACTCAAAGTGTGTTTTTCTAAAAGTACGTATGTAAGTCAAATACATTTATCCAGATCACGAGACGAGCTACGGCTCAGGATGAGTTATACGTTCATGATAGTAGTCCAACATGGTTTACACACGAATAGTAACAGGTGCGCAACCTGGGTACTATGTCGTACGTGAACACATGAATTATGATAAGTCACGATCGGTTCGTCGAGTTAAAACACTTAAGGACTCGGATTAGTACACACGAGTCAAGATAGTTGAATAAACTATCTTTTAAACAGAAATTAAACTAGGTTTATATATGATAGACTTTAAGGTGTCCTTCATTGGTAATTAGGGCACGAGGAAGTCGGTCAAAGCTTTGGATTGTATTTGCTAGCTAAGCATGGAAATTAAGGTGAGTTTCACGGCCCCATTTTACTGTTTTAACGGGGGAAAGATATGTTTGTCAAAAATTATCACATATTGAAATGTTTTCAAAGGTTAAAATGTGGTAAGTGGCATGATGAGTACTTGAGTTTTTGGTCGCCACTCGGGGTTGGGTCCTCGCTACTGTAACCATTAATTCAGGTAAAATGAAACCAAAGGAATATTTGGATAGTACTATTGGTGCCTGACGAGGCCCACCTCTGGTTGATAGCGTCAACCCGGTAAAGACAAGAGGTGCACGTATTCTGTACTTAAGTCGTTGGTTTCCGAGAAACGACTTGGAGCGGGGCATATTTATTAGTCTTGGTTTGGTTATGGGACTCAGGGGATTGCTTATCATCATAGTTTGTAGGAGCTAGCTACTCCATACAAAGGCCACAAAATGTGCTGGATTGCACAGGATGTAAAAATGTGCTGGATTTGCACAGGATGTAAAATGTCGTATTTACGAAACTAAAACCTGTGAACTCACCAATATTTTATATATTGACGTCTTTTTAAACATATCTTTCAGGTAGCTAAGTGCTGAACAGGTATGCGGCTAGTACGGTGGAATTTGGGATGTCGGACACTGGTTGGGGGGTTTCATCTATTGTTACCATCGGGTTGGGACATAAACGGAAACACCCCACTTTAAAACTTAATGTTTGTGGTTTAAGTAATGTTTGAAACCAGGTACTCCTTCCCGACATCTTAATATAATGATCTTTTCTAATTAAATATAGTTTGTGTTAATCTTGACTTTGATATGCTTTCGAGCGTCGCGCCACGTGTTTCCGCCATTGGCGTGGTGTGACAGAAGTGGTATCAGAGCCAAGGTTATAGCGAACTAGTGTTTTTGAAAAATCTAGACTATAACCGGTTTTGGCTCGAAAACGGAGTTTTCAAAAATAAAACACAACGAAATATTTTTAGAAAAGAAAGAAAATTGTACATGGATTGTACAAGGGGAAATTCCGACCGACTAGCCAGGTGTGTCAATATATAAAATGTTAGAAATAAGGATATGAATGTTTAAATTGTGTAGAGATCCGGTTTTCTAACTAGTGCTAGTTAATGCATATAAGTAGTACAGATAGCTTGCCTGTAAGGATATCGTCTCACACTTCACTTTAGTCCGCACTTTTGCATCGGTTACCGACATCGACAAGCGGGAAGGACAAGCGGTGGTCTACGACAAACTCACCCGCTTACCTGCGGACGGGATGATCGGAAGGGCTAGCCTTTATCGTGCTAGTGGACGTTGTCGTGTTGCTAATGTTGTGAAGGCGAAGCTAGTCTAGGTCCTTTATTGTGTGAAATCTTTGTTTTGGATCAGGAAGCTCGGAACTAGCGGGCACCAAAATTACCTGGCAACACCGATTATCATTGCGGGTGCACACGTAATAATAACTTGTGGTGCACGGTAACCTAGGTGGGCGCTAGGGCTGGGGTTGGTGATCACTTCTTGCCTTGTCTATTCTTGTACTGTAGGGTCAGTCTTAGAGTTTGATTGGCCAACGGGCTAAAAGGGAGGTCTTGTTGATACCCCTTGATTTCGATCCTCGCAAACTGAATGAGCTCTCTTCAGCATTACCTCTAATGTACGAACACGGAAGAGCTCGAACGTCTATTCATATGAGTAATCTGACGAAAACCCTCGCATCGGATAAGGACAGGAGATGAAAACTTCCTTGTATAGGAGTCGAATGCCTCCACTCAAAGTTCCTCAAAGGAGCGGACATACGAGGATGCACTGCCTACCAGAGAGATGAATGCTTGGTACGATGCGTGGAATGCTAAACTTGGAACCGAGTGAAGACTTAGGGTGCGTCCCTGCAAAACCAGTGCGTTTTGAGCACGGGACCCTGTGTGGATCAGTATTGAGATTAGTTGCCCGTGTGCTGCTATATTATTATTACTGTGAGTAAGTCATTCTTGATCCAACACATGCCCAAGTTGTCTTCAAGGGTCAGGCGTTCCTTCCCCTATCGGAGGGCAAAATCGTCCTTGCGGAGTTAATAGGCTTGATCGTCTTTATCTAGAAGGCATGATAGCCCACGTCTAAATCAACAATGTCGAATCGGCAAGATCATAGTATATTTATTTAAATGGGAAAATAAATATATGGTAAAGTGAGCCGAGTCGGGTGTTGAAGACGAAATATCGATCGGCAAGATCCTAGTATATTTATTTAAATGGGAAAATAAATATATGGTAAAGTGAGCCGAGTCGGGTGTTGAAAATGAATTATCGATCGGCAAGATCCTAGTATATTTATTTAATGGGAAAATAAATATATGGTAAAGTGAGCCGAGTCGGGTGTTGAAAATGAATTATCGATCGGCAAGATCCTAGTATATTTATTTAATGGGAAAATAAATATATGGTAAAGTGAGCCGGGTCGGGTGCCGAAAACGAAATATCGACCGACAAGACCCTAGTATAATTATTTAATGGGAAAATAATTATACGGTAAAGTGAGTCGAGTCGATGGTCGTAAAATACAATGTCGAATCGACAAGACCCTAGTATAATTATTTAATGGGAAAATAATTATACGGTAAAGTGAGTCGAGTCGATGATTGTAAAATGTAGTGTCGAGTCGACAAGATCCTAGTATAATTATTTAGTGGGAAAATAATTATACGGTAAAGTGAGTCGAGTCGATGGTGGTAAAACGAAATGTCAAATCGACAAGATCCTAGTATAATTATTTAATGGGAAAATAATTATACGGTAAGGTGAGTCGAGTTGATGGTCGAGAAATGTAATATCGAATCGACAAGGTCATAGTATATTTATTTAATGGGAAAATAAATATATGGAAAGGTGAGTCGAGTCGATTACGGGAAAAATGAAATCTCGACTGACAAGATCCTAGTATGACTACTTAATGGGAAAGTAGTTATATGGTAAAGTGAGTCGAGTCGGAGATAATTTTACCCAAGTCAGTTAATATATATGGAGACATACATATATATTGAATATAGGATCACGACGTGCGTTTTGCGTCTGAATCCGTCATAATACTCGGGGAGTGAAACCACATTTCGGGAGCCGAAATCGTAAAGCGTGTGACTCGTAATTGTCGAGTGTCACGGAACGCTCTGGCTGACGTTGAAATCCCCCTTGAAAAGGCAAATAACGGACTACTGGAATTGGTCACGTTATTCTGTCAACTAAACTTACCCATGGGACGGCAATTCCATTGCTCATGTTGCAATGTCGAACGTCCGCTACCCTCGTCAGGACGACGAGACTGGTTGTGTATTTGGGGTGGCAATTGATGCGAAGTGTGTTCCATCAATCCCCATAGATATTGAGACGTTGCGTCCCTTTGTCACGGTGTTTTATAAACTAAGGTTGCGAGATCCATTCGTCATGGACAATGTGACTTGTCTAATCCCTTGTCATATTTCGAAACTCTCACTGCGTGGCCTATCAGGAAGGAAGTTCGCTGGCCTTGCTTAAGTGTCGGAGAGGCATTTCGGTTGATGACTATCGGTACTAGGACCAAAATAACATGCAAGAGGACCCTAATGAGAAGGATGACTCGGTTGAATTGCCAGAGTCTGTATCGTTTTATTTATCGTGGTGTCTCGATAAATCATGATCCTTCTACCTCTACTATTCTTGTTGTGACCAATGTTTTGATACTGGAAAAGATGTTGGTTGGTTTCTAGGTCCTATGGATACTATTTACCACAAATCTAATAACTACGGTGGGTCTAAGGCTCCCACCGAGCCTGATGTTGCTCCTGCTGTAATTGTTCTATGGCCCAAGCGAATCATGTCATCGTTGCTGAGAGTGTAGCTCATACTGAGCGTGTTAAGGATGTTTCTATGGCTTTTGCCAAGTTTGATGTTGTTGTTGCTTCGAAGGCTCCTACTAAGATCACTGTCATTGACATAGACGTCTATAAGACCCTTGCCAAGCCGCTATGACCATGGTTGTGTCACAATGGAGTTCGTTGCTGTTAACTCCATTTTCTTTGAGGTTTTCGTTGAACCGCACGTTATCATTCCCTGGCTCCTGCCAAGAATGGTTCTCAAGCTTGGGTTAAGTCTGTCAATGATACAGTTGCTATTATTCAAGTGACTTATATCGAGCATACAGTCGTTCTCCCTAAGGACGATGTCGGCCTGATAAGTCTGCTAAATTATGTGGAACCCATCGTTCCCATTCCTGTTATGAAGGCGGATGCCTTTGGTGATCCAATCGTTCCTACTAATGAGCCTATGGAGTATAGGTTTGTGGCTGAGGATACGAATAAGGATTCTATCACCATAAGTGAGCTGAAACGCACCGGGGTGCGTGCTCACCGTAATGGAGCTTCTTGTAGTTATGTATAGTGGACTCGCTAGGTTGTGTGTCGTCCTGCTGTCGTGAATTCATGTTGTGGTGTTACCCCCAACGATTGTGCATCCTTGTAGTTGCACAGTTTTGCCGACTGCATATCCATGCGGTTGCGTTTCGCTGTCGACGGTGCATTCCTGTTGTTGTGCTGCTCCTGCAGTGGTGTAGCCTTGTTGTCGTATTTCGCTGTGTCATGCGGTCCATGTTGCGATGTTGCCTTGTTGTCATGTTTCTTCGTCGACGTGTTGTTCCAGTGCGGTGTTCCCTGGTTGATGTGTTCGTGGATGTGTTGTCGTCATGTCATGTTATTTCTACTATCGTATTGCACCGTGAACGTATTGCTACAATTGTTGGATTGACTTGATGATGCGATAACTTGTCACTTGATTCGCTCTTGGTTCCCTTGGAATAAAGACATTACCCCAAACCCACGTAACCGTTGTTATATTGCTGAATGGTCGTGTGGTGTCGCCATTGATTATGGAGGATTTCGGGTGTCCAACGGACTTTCGGGGAGTCATAATAAGACACTCTAGTCCTAGTGTTAGCACATGTATCTCCCTAAAGTTCGAACCTCGTGGTAGCTTCAGTAATTGACCGAATCATGTGTCGACCTCTTTATATGCTCGCGCGTTTCGTGAGCATTACCTCTTCAAGATCTAAGGCATCAGTGACACCATGTCCAGCCTTAACCTTTTACGTGCATTGCGGTCGACTAACCACTCTCGAATCAGGTCGAAAGGAAATCCCATGATCCACACACGACGGGGTGAGGCTCGTCTTCGTGATAAGGGATTTCGAGAACATCTCGAACTTGAAGGTATCGAGTAAATGTGAGCGATATTATGACCCATGCCTTTGGGCTAGTAGGAGTTGAAAGACTCAATTTATTATTGCTCATCCCAGTGGATTGTTTAACATCGTTCCTGCCAAGTGTCATGCTGATGACTGCGGGAATAACAGTGTGGACCCACCCACGGCGAGTGCATTGGTGGAAGTCCCTGGTACATGATTCGGAGGTCTTATGAAACCCTGAATCTAGCAGGACATGTAGCATTGTCTACTCTATGAGAGTGCTACCCTATCGTGATGAAATCTTCGTTCAACTCAGCCCTGCGAATGGTGTCATCCTGCTAAGGGTAGGTTTATCTTGTCTTGGTGTCGTTGCATAGATTCTTGGGATTGTGGAACCCTTTCGACCTTGGGTCGACATGGGTGTTCCCAGGTATTTTTCAGTAGCATTGCTCGCGCTAGAGCAAAATTCCCTGTCCTTGGCAAACACTATTGGAGACACCAAAGTAATATGAGCTGCCAGGTTAGTGCGTTTAGTCCATGACTAATCAAGATGAGCGCGAAAGCTTACATGTTGCACCCATGCGTGTGACTACCTGAGTCGTTGAATGGGATGCCTTATTGGGAGGCTCAAGACTACTTCTTGTAGGGCGATCTCGGTCGTTTGTTGTTATAAGTAGCGATTTTGGCGCATGAAGCCGCCAAGCCCAAACGTGAGATCTAGGCCAGATGCATTCATTATGACTCGGTTTCACCTCTTAACTTGAAAGATCCGAAAGATGGAACCTTCGGCGAGTGAGGGATTCCAGTTTTAGGACTCCTTTCGCTCAGATCACTGCATAGGATCGGATAGTCAATTCGAGGGAAAGTGTCCTGTGTTGTTCAGAATTGACTTACTAGGTTGCTAATAACGATAGGACACCAGTGCTCGTGAGGCACATATAGCAGGACAAGCACTGGGTACCCTTGTTTCGGGTATTTACCAATGCTCTGCTTACCGTCTCGAGGAAACCAACGTGTTGAAATGTTGTCGAGACCTTATCCTTTGTTTGTTGCTGCAACCATATCATGATGATTCATATACATCATTCCCGTGTTGACCAACGTGATGAGTTGATGTGAGCCTCTAGACATTTGTGTTTAAGTCGGCTTAAGTCCTCGCGTATCGTGGAACTGTACGGCTGTGTGTTGAATATACACTGTCTACTGCCTGGGGAACTAAGGGGTGGAAGTGACGCAAAAGCTTTCGACCTCCATCAGTCCATATTAGGCGTCCTAGTACCACTAACCATAATCGCTCATACGAAAAGGTTGTAAGTGGATGCATAGTGAATTTCGGTCCATGTGAGGACACAGGATTACCATCCGCTACTATAAACAACCCCGAGCGTCCTCAAGAATGTCGACTGCTTGGTGATCTGGTAAGACCACCCGATTAGTGAAATTCAACGAGCAAACCTAATGGTCATGTCGCCTGAAGTGTCCGGTGGATGTGATGGGACACAGGTATTGATCGATTGCTGTTTGGAACCATCTCGTCCCCCTGCTCGTTTGCAGTCATAATATGAGGCATACGGGTAGCCATCTATACTCTTGGAGAGTCGTGGCTAGACACTAGATGCCAACGTTCACAATATCGGATTTTAGTAGTTATCCTGCCCCAGGGCGTGCCAAACCTTGAACGCAAGTCTGGGATACTCAATTCGAGATGGGTATGGATTACCATTCTCGAACGAGTGAATTATCGTCCTGGACGGAAGTGTCCTGTGTGAAACGATTAGTGTCGGTGGCAAATCAAATTCGTGTACTTCATCGCCAGAATTTCCTATGTGATAGGAATCATCACCCTAGTGTTCGGGGTGTACTGCTCGAAGTCCTCTGGAGTGCATACCTGTACGTCTCTAGTACATTGAATGACAGATAGAGATATACACATGATCTGGCGTGAGTTCAAGAGGTGACCAACGAATCTGGAAGATTCAAATCTTCTTGAATAAGTGGCCAAACCGATCGGGAAGTTGTGCTAACAAGGAGTTAGCCTTAGGAACTTCAAATCGGTATAGGACTTTGCTGAGTGTTATACACTGAAAGGGGTGTTTTTAAGCACGAAAACGGTAATGGAGTGACTTCGCTTAGTACTCCAGTGACTCGGATATGTCAGTTAAAAATTGGCCTTGCAACGAACAAGCTCGAACTATCGCAAGAGCTTAGTGGGACTCTTGACGAATCCCGCAGGTCTGGCTTGAGGAAGCATTGTCAATTCCTCAACCGACAGGATTCAGGTTGACGCAAAGCTCTACTATTTCGGGAAAACCGATATTTGTGCCGGATTACGATACCCAAGAGCTCGGCCGTAGCCGACTCATGACATTGTGTTCGTTAGGACGCTAAGCGTGAACTGGAGTTCACAAAGAAAAAGGGGTAATCGTGTGAGTCGCAAACACCCCGCCCTGTTCAAGGATACTAATGTATCGGATGACTTGAACTGAATTCCAGGACGGAATTCTCTTAACGGGGGGAGAATGTGACAACCGGCAAATTTCGTACAACGATTAACGTGATGCTAATCATGTTTTAGAAATAATTAACATGGTTTAAGGTTAATTGTGGTTAGTTGAGCTAATACGAGTCCTACGATGTCCTTTTTAAAGTTCGTTGAAGTCTTGATGCCTTTAAAGAAAGACTTCGCGTGTTTAACGTAACGAACTGACATCAGCAAAAATTTGTCAAACTGGAATAACATAAGCTTATTCTATGAAAATACGACACGTATTTACTGCTGATGCGATCGAATGTGAAATCGGCGCGGTAAACGGTCAAAAACGCAGCGTTTTGGAGAAACGCGGAGAGGAACTGACGTGGGATTCGAACGTCAAGACGCGTGGCTTTAACCGTTATCGAACTTTCAGAATAATTATTTATTATAAATAATTTCATTTATTTAGTTTCGAAAGTGAACAGGTCGCCTAAATGAAGTATAGCTCGACCGGATCGATTAACGCGATTTTAACGCGTGTTCCGCTTTCACGCGTCGAGTTACGAGAATAATAACTAAATTGCTCGGTTTAGTTGTGTTTTTAATTTCGAACAAAACCGAATGATTTTTATAACTTATCTTCGAGCCTAATAATAAACCGAAGCGAAAAACGTTTATACGGGTTCGATTCGCGGTACAAGTCACCTACCCCAAACCCTAACTATAAAAGGCCTCCTTCTTCTTCTTCTATCCCATTTTCAGCAGCTGCAGCCCCTGTCTCTCTCTCTACAATCTCCCTCTCCACTCGCCTCTCTCTACCTCTCTTCACTGGAGCCGACCACCACCACTCTCGGTGGTGGCTGTGCGGTGGTCCTGAAGCCCGAAACACACAGAAACAACACCAAAAAGGGTGGTTTTTGGTGGTTTTTGTGGTCCGATCGGGACGGATCCGAGGTAGTTGGTGGTTTCGCGGCCCGATGATGGTGATGGTGGATGGTTTTGAAGGTGGTTACCGCTGTTTGGGCTCAGATCGGGTGGTTGGTGAGGTTGTGGTGGATGCAGGTTGGGTCCGGCGAGGATGGGGGGGGGTACGGTGGTGATGGTTTTGGTTCGGGGGTGCAGGAGGTGGTTGTTCCTGGTGGTCGCGCGGAGGGTTGAAGACGGTGGTTTGGGTTGCGCGGAGGTGAACAGCCGTGTGGTGGTTTGGTTGAAGGTGTTTTGGGCCGGTGGTGATGGTGTTGATGGTCGTTTCCAGTGGTGGTGGTTGGAGGTGCTTCTGGTCGGGTTTTGGTGGATGTTTGGGCCAAGACCCGGGTCCTTGAGTCTCAGTTTGTGTTGGTTCAGTCCGGACCAGAGACTGGTCCAGGTGCGAGTCCGGGTCCTAGTCACAGGTCTTGATCATTGTTTGGGTTCACAAAGACGAAGATGGTGGTCGTTGTCTTGTCGAAATTGGTCTGTGGTCGCCTTCGGTGGTTGATGGGTGTTGTTCTTAGGCCAAGATTAGTGGGTTTTAAGCGGGTTTGGTCAGATCTGTTTTAGTTCGGGTCTTGACTGTGGTTTTTGGTCGCGGGCCAAACGCGTTCAGTTCGGGTCAGATCTGGCTCGGTTTGCGTGTCGTCTTCGAGTTCTAGTCGCGGATCAAGGATGATAGTCTCGTGACAGATCCGGGTCAGATCTGGTCAACCTTGCTCGCGGATCAGATTTCGAGCTCGGTTAAACACGAGTCAACTCCGGTCAAACCTTGACTCGGTCAACGCGTCGTTCGAGACGTGTCTAGTCACGCACGCGCATTTCGGTATAATTTAATCGCGTTTATTTTCGTTACATTTATAAAGCATATTATAAACATAAAACGACTAACTCGTGAACGAACCGATAAAAGTATTAACGAAAAGTATTATGAGATAATATTGGTATATTAGTCGTAACTTGCGTTGTTGTTGGACTAAATTGATGGACTATACGTATATATATATTTATATAAATAGTACGATTTATATAATAGTCGAAACGTATAAATGTCTCGCTAAAATGAAATTGCGGATAAATGGATTGATTGTCTTGTTTTGTTGTCGATTTTGGGGAAAATTGTAGACGACTTGTGTTGTCTGGTTCGTACAAAAACAGAGGAAACTCTGCCGAAATTTTGTTATAAAATTTAAAGCGCAAAGAAGTCGATATGTGTCGTGTATGTTTTGTTTATAAGTAAATTTCCCCAAGTGTTTTGACAAGTGAGTTTTATACAAACCAAATCGCCTTCGACAATTGATTGTTTCACATGATTGTTTGAAACATGGTTGGTAAATCTTTCACAACATTTCCAAGACAAATATGTAGTACTTGCCGAGGGTCAAACGTAGTCGACTTTCAAAGGTCTTTGACAATTAAACAATTGTTACTAATTGGTTTTTGTAACTATATTATGGTTACTCAAAGTGTGTTTTTCTAAAAGTACGTATGTAAGTCAAATACATTTATCCAGATCACTAGACGAGCTACGGCTCAGGATGAGTTATACGTTCATGATAGTAGTCCAACATGGTTTACACACGAATAGTAACAGGTGCGCAACCTGGGTTCTATGTCGTACGTGAACACATGAATTATGATAAGTCACGATCGGTTCGTCGAGTTAAAACACTTAAGGACTCGGATTAGTACACACGAGTCAAGATAGTTGAATAAACTATCTTTTAAACGGAAATTAAACTAGGTTTATATATGATAGACTTTAAGGTGTCCTTCATTGGTAATTAGGGCACGAGGAAGTCGATCAAAGCTTTGGATTGTATTTGCTAGCTAAGCATGGAAATTAAGGTGAGTTTCACGGCCCCATTTTACTGTTTTAACGGGGGAAAGATATGTTTGTCAAAAATTATCACATATTGAAATGTTTTCAAAGGTTAAAATGTGGTAAGTGGCATGATGAGTACTTGAGTTTTTGGTCGCCACTCGGGGTTGGGTCCTCGCTACTGTAACCATTAATTCAGGTAAAATGAAACCAAAGGAATATTTGGATAGTACTATTGGTGCCTGACGAGGCCCACCTCTGGTTGATAGCGTCAACCCGGTAAAGACAAGAGGTGCACGTATTCTGAACTTAAGTCGTTGGTTTCCGAGAAACGACTTGGAGCGGGGCATATTTATTAGTCTTGGTTTGGTTATGGGACTCAGGGGATTGCTTATCATCATAGTTTGTAGGAGCTAGCTACTCCATACAAAGGCCACAAAATGTGCTGGATTGCACAGGATGTAAAAATGTGCTGGATTTGCACAGGATGTAAAATGTCGTATTTACGAAACTAAAACCTGTGAACTCACCAATATTTTATATATTGACGTCTTTTTAAACATATCTTTCAGGTAGCTAAGTGCTGAACAGGTATGCGGCTAGTACGGTGGAATTTGGGATGTCGGACACTGGTTGGGGGTTTCATCTATTGTTACCATCGGGTTGGGACATAAACGGAAACACCCCACTTTAAAACTTAATGTTTGTGGTTTAAGTAATGTTTGAAACCAGGTACTCCTTCCCGACATCTTAATATAATGATCTTTTCTAATTAAATATAGTTTGTGTTAATCTTGACTTTGATATGCTTTCGAGCGTCGCGCCACGTGTTTCCGCCATTGGCGTGGTGTGACACTTTGTCAACCAACCTTTGGTAGTTGGCACCTGCATTTTTTAAACCGAAGGGCATCTTTTTATAACAAAAGATACCCTTGTCAGTATGGAAGGCAGTCTTTTCTTCATCCTCCTCTTTCATCTGTATTTGGTGATAACCTTTATAGGCATCCAAAAAGCACTTGAAGGGGAAACCTGTTAAAGGGTTAACTTGTAAGCATGCATTATGTGAAAGAAAACAATTTTGGAGGTGTTGGATAACTTAAAAGTTGTTCTTAGGTTCAAAGGTAACCTGTCAACGTGTCAACTTTCAAGTCTACCTCTGGTAAAGGATAGTAATCCTTTGGACAAGCTTTATTGAGGTCTTTGAAGTCTATGCACATCCTCCATGAATCATCAGGCTTCTTAACCATTACTGGGTTTGCAACCCAGGACTGGTATTTGACTTCTCGGAGGATTCCTGCTTCGACCAGTTTGTCAACCTCCTGGCAAGCTGCTTTGCTTTGTTCCGGAGCGAGGCTTCTTTTCTTTTGCACTATTGGTTTGATGTTTTGGGGAACTTTGAGTTCATGCTCAGCAACCTCACGAGGGATCCCTGTCATGTCACTGGGACACCAAGCGAAAACATCGACATTGTCTTTTAGCAATGCTTCAAGCTTTGAAAGAATTTCCCTGGGAAGGGTTGTGTTTACCTGTATCCTTTGATCAGGGTATTTTTGATTGATGCTAAGACCGAGTTTGCTCTGTTCTTCAACAACCGTTAACACAGAGGATGATGGTTGGAGGGTTCCTACTCCTTCTTTGGTGGGGAACTTGGCACTCTTTCGGCTGATGGAAACGGTTATATCGAAGGCTACTACACCGGGTCTGCCAATGATGACATCGTAACTCGACGGTAGGTCCAAGACAACGAAAGTCAATGGTTCGGTCCTCCGCATTTGGCCATCAGAAAAGGTTACATCGAGCACTATTTCGCCCAAGGTTTTGATGGGAATGTCAGCTATGCCTTTGATGGCAGCTTCGGCTGGTCTGAGCATGGAGCGTTCTTCGGGGCTTAGAAGGTTGAAGTATTTTGCAAACATAATTTCAGTAGCAGCTCCAGTGTCTATTTAGGATTTTTGTGTTTGACATGAACCCACGAAGGCTTCAATGACCAGCGGATCACAATGTTTTTCTTCGTTGGTACAAGGGAAGTAGATGCCTTGACGTTCCCAATCCTCCAACCTCTGCCGCTTGCTTGGTGTTTCACTTTCAACAAACACCATGGCGACGTCTTTCTTCTTGCCATCAGCTATGTTTTCTTTGACACCTTTGACCAAGTGGGCTAGTTCCCCAGATCTAACGGCTTCTTCAATCCTCTTCTTAAGCTGGAAGCAGTCGTTGGTGTGGTGTCCCTTCTCTTCGTGAAACTCACAATACTGGTTGGAGTTTTCGTTTCTTTTGCTTTTAGGCAAGGGACGAGGTGGTCTAAAGGTGTGTTTGACTTCTTCTGTTGCAAGAATTTCCTTAGGAGTTTTGGAGAGGGCTGTCCTTTCTGTCCTTGCTTGGAGGATTCTTGCTTTCGGACCTCCGGGACTCAGACCTCCTGGATCTGTTGTCATAGGTACCGTAGTTGCCTCTTTTTCGAGTAGGGCTGTTGCTTCTCCAGCTGGAAGCCCTTTTTCTTTGCTCTTTTATGTCTACAGCCTCTTCTCCTCGGATATGGGCTTTGGCTCTTTCTAAAGCCTCTTCAAGGGTTTTGGGGAGACTTTTGTTAAACTCCCTGGTAAGGTATTTTGAGTTGATGGCGTTCATGAACCCTGCAACCTTCATTTTTTCATCCGCACCGACGTAGGTAAGGCCTTCTTTCTTGTATCTTTCAATAAAACTCTTCAAGCTTTCATCATCCTTCTGTTTTATTTGAAAGATAACGGTTGCATCCTTGACGCAACGTCTTTGTTGCGAGAAGTTGGCCAGAAATCCTTTTCCTAGCTCGTTAAAGGTATGGATGCTTCCTGCTGGCAAGCCGTTGAACCAAATTCGTGCAGATCCAACAAGGGTTTGCATGAACATGAGACAGCACTCGGGATCACCCCATTTTTCGATTCGAGCATCTCCCGAGAAGATCTGAAAGTGATCTTCTGGGTCATCAGTGCCGTCGTATGTTTTTATATGAGCTGGCATCTTCAGCTTGTTGGGGAAATCATAGTCTGCTATTTCCGGTGAGAAACAGGACAAGCTGTTTGGCTTGTAGGGTTGGTTGACAAGGTGTTCCACCCTGTTGTTGGTCACCCCCACCCGGATTTCCTTGTTGAGCAGCGATGGCCTGACTGATGAGCTGCTGCCATGGGAAGTTAGCCATCATTTGTGATATCATATAGGGCATGAGGTTGAAACCTTGGAGGCTTTCGGTTGTTGCTACATTGCTAGTTATCATGCGGATGCTCATAGAAGCGTTCCTAGCCATGGGAAGTGAAGCCATGGCTTGCTCCCACGAAGTGGCTGTCGGTGGTGGGATACTGGTTATTGGTGATTGTAGAAGTTGATCCAAGGTGACTTCATGCCCAAGTGGTGCACCGGTGGTGGCAGCTTGGGTGGTAAACAGTGGGAAGGAAGTAGGACTGGACCTTGCTTCGTACCGAGAGGTGGGGAATGTGTTGCTGTGGCCAGCATTACTGCTCCCGAGTAATGATCTGTGACCATAGGTGGCAGTTAGAGGAGGAGGAGGTCCAGGGGAGAGTGACACCTCCTCTTCCTCGCCATAATCTAGCCGGAGACGGACTCCTTTGTCCCTTTCCCTCATGACGTATTGGTTTAAAAGGGATCTAAGCTACAGAAAGTTTCTTTCCACTCCTTCAAGGGTGAGATCTATATGTTGGGGAGTTTGTGCAAGATCAGGGAGAGGAGAAAACACCCCTGAACGAGTGGGGGGTGGAGTTTGCAAGCTTGTCGTCCTAGGACGTGTAGGTGGGTTCTGAGTTCTAGCTGGAGTGCCTCCTGGAGTGGAGAAAGACACAGATCTGGCTAGAGAGGCCTGATCCGTGCTTGGAGAGATCTGGTTGACCTCTTCTTGGGACTCAGGGTCAGACATGGAGAGAGTCGGAGCTACACAACTGATTTTTGTAAAGACAATGGCGTAGCCCCACGGTGGGCGCCAACTTGTTGCTACAACAAATAACTGCCTAACGTTGGTTCTGAGTCACAGGAAGGGTTCAGGGGTTCAAGGGTTCCGATCTGCCTAACGCAGGTCGTGGTGTCCTTCTACGTTGCAAACGTAGAAGGAGGTTCAAGATAATTTTTTAATGTTGCTAATGCTTTTAACTTCTAGTTTGAGATGTACCCAAAACCAGAAAAAGGCTATGCTCAAGATCCAAGTGAAGAGAAATATTCTCTCCACGTGTGAGGACCAAAGGAATAAGAAGTTTAGAGTAAGAGTGATGTGAGATGGTATGATCAGATCTTGTGAGGACAAGTCTGATTTATAGAGGGATGGACTCTCTATTAGAGGAAAGCATATTATCTTGGACCTTGTTGCAACAAAAGGACAATCCACTAATAGCCGGCGATGGCTATTGACCTGCGGTCTGTTCTGTGCTGTTACTCCATCAGCAGCTGGTTGTGTTGCACGATGAAAAGGTGATGGGACAAGTCATCTTTTTGACTTAGGATACTCCTGCCTTTTGAACCGTTGAAGCTTTCAACCGTTTAAGCATAGTTCTGTATATTGTTTATTATTTTTGCTTTGGACTACCCACGTCATCAGATACCAACCGGACATTGTTTGTACTTGTATTGATATTATCTAAACAGGTGTTGATATTCGATTTTGTGGTTTTTTATTAATGAAACATATCTTGTATCGTTTCAAATATTAAGGTTTATACAAATATTCACAGCCGAACTTTCGCAACAGAGAAAGGATTTGTAAGTTATGAATTATGATAAAACAAGTTAAACGGATGGCTATTAGACCATGCGTAGTGGTAGAGTGAAAAGGGCTTTAAAGGGTAAATTTGCGCCCCAAACACCGCCCCCTCTGAGTGAAATGGGCACTAATTTGATTGGTGGGTGGCTTCTGATTGGATTAAAAAAATAATAAAATAATAATAATAATAATACTTCATTATAAAAGGGGAGGCATTGACAAATATGTTCAAATTGTCCAAAAAGGTTTCTTTACAATTTCCTAAATTTTACCACCTTTCTTCCCTAAATGCCCCTAGAAGATAATCAACTTTTATATGAAAATGGAACTCACCAAAACTAAATAAACACACAAGATAACAGTATTTTTGAATAAATTTTAAATAATGGCGATAAAAGATAATAATTTAAGTTACTACAATGAATAATCGTATCACAGCTAAACGGTCACACCCTCAAATTCCACGTGCGGGGTTTTACCACGAGGCGCGTGACAAACCAGGATCTAAGTCAACGGTCATAATAAACGACACTATATGATACGTAAAAATGACATAAGAAAACCATTAAGTTTTCATAAATGATCCATCATTGCGGAAGCGTAAAACTTTATTACAACACGAAAGCAAAAGTACTTTAGTCTGAAAAAGCTAAATAAGATGCATATGAATCCTAGACGCCGTGAGACTCCGTGTGCCTATGATATGCTGCTACCTCAACGACCTGAGACAAACATGCTAAAAACGTCAGCAAATAATGCCGGTGAGTTCACAGGTTTTATATTAAACGTTTAAGTAATAAAAGCCATCATGTTATCACTATGTTAGAAATGATAGCGTTAGCTAGACGCATGAGTAATACTACTACGACCGGAAACCATTACAGAAAACGATATATGTTTTTGCCCGAAACGATTATGCTTATGACCTAGACAATATGCACCCGCCCGGCTCCCAGCCAACGAGTGGGGTCTGTCAGTCCCAATAGATCTATCCACGTTTCCCCCGTTATGCTATCCAGCATATTCATGGTTTCCCCGGGACTTTATGTATCATATAGCACAAATGAATTTAACACTAGTATAACATGATAATATATGAAATATGTATAAGCATGTGTCTCCCCCAAGATGTTAAACGTAAAGTGGGGCCGTGAAACTCACCTGATACTGCTCCCTCCTCTAAGACAAGTAAACCTGCTCAATAGACGGCACCAAATACCGGTGACCTATCATGACGAGCGTATAAGGTGTTAGACTAACAACCCATTGGTTGATTAGTCCCCAACAGTCCAGACCATAACCGTGTACATTTGAAATGACGCTTAAACGTTTAACCGACCACACCAGACAAGACCTGACATCCCATTGGTGACCCGACATCCCACGTGTTAGCCGAAAGAAAGATATCATGTAACATATGAAATCAAACACTTAATACGCGCAAGAGTTCACCTAGTCTAGCATAATGCTTAATTAACACATCAATAAGTCCGAACACATGTTACCAAGTCATTGGACATGTCACGGGGTTCCTAACATGTTCCTAGGCATCAATCCGTGTTTCGGGATGTTAAAATATACATATGGCAGCAATATACACGATTAGGAATCAAACATGCAATTAGGAAAAGTCAACTGGTGATTAGGGGAGTCAAACTAGCGAGTAGCATCATAATTGCTAGTCAAAATGGCGATTGGGCTCCCAATCGCCTATAGTTCAGGCGATTGGGGGTCAATCGCCTATAATAGAGGCGATTGGGAACCCCTATTTTCTATTACTGTTTTGTTCCGCCTTTTTGCGCGTTTAACCCTCCAAATCAGATCCGAAACATGTGGAAACACCCAATATCAAACCCAAAACATTAACCCAACTATTTCAAGCAAAAACCCCTAATTTATCATCACGCTAGCCCTCCCGAATGCATGTGTTTTCCCAAAATAGCAATATTATCATGTAAACATCACATCCTCATGCAAAACTTACCATAAATAGAATATATCAAGATTTCATCACATAATGACGTTGTTCGACAATTTCCTACTGTTCTAGCATCATCCTAGAGTAAATCCTAATCTCAAACAATCAATAAAACACAACATATCATCATCAATCCACCATAATCATTCAAACGGGTCAAAAAGCCTAATATCAATATTACACATCTATGAACCTTCAAACTCCTAGGTTATTATCATATTAACTCATTTAGATCAGAAACACAATAATAATACAAGAACAATCATGTTTAAACGATAAGAATCCTATCTTGCATGAATACATCAGATATAACAAGTATAGAGGTTTGGGTTTGTTTAGAAACTGATTTTAATGAGTTTTAAAAGACACAAATGTTTAGAAATCAGGTCTGGTCCTTTAGGGATTAAGACAATATCATTACAAAGGTTTGGGATGAAGAACACACCTTGAAAAGGTGAGATTATGAGGTGTAAGGCTTGGAAATGTGATTTCTTGCTCCAAAACGTGTTGCAGAGGTTGGATAAGGTGTGGGGTGGCTTTGGGGTGTATTAGGGTTTCACAAATGATGTTTTAAAACATAAGGGTGGTATTTATAGTCATTTTTAGTCGTCATATGCAGATCAGGCGAGTACAAGGCTGTTATAGGCGTATAGGGCTGCTAATCGCTAATAGTTACTAGCGAATAGCCCATATTCGCCCTTAAGACCCTCCTACTCGCCACTTTACTGGTGATTAGGCTATCCCATATGGCCTAATCGCCTATAGCCTATGTATCCGGGATTTTGGCGCGTTAAACCCTATTTTATCATATATATAAACACGTTTTCACATACCGACAAGTCATATAATGATTATAAGTTCATAATGCATGATAACTAACACGTTCCCATCCGATCACCAATTCCCGGGACTCAAGACTTGCGTGTGTGCAATAAGCCCGGCGATTCTACAAATCGCCAATCCTTGTACACATGGTTATGGGCCGACACCCAATGATCCCTCGGACCATTGTAACGACTCCCGATGATTCCTAAATCATCGACACGACTCAACCGACCTGGTCAACTTGATATTAAGTAGTTGTTTTCAATGTTTTCGTTGAGGTAGACTCATATGTATGCAAAGTATGAAAAATATGTATGTAAAGTATGAAAATTATTAACCTGAATATGCCGGGTGTCACATCATCCCCCAGTTGAAAGAATTTTCGTCCCGAAAATTAAATGAAGTCCAGAGATGAAGAGACGAAAGAAAGAAAGAAAAGAAACATTTTCCCATTGTTACATCATCCCCCAGTTGAAAGGAATCTCGACCCGAGATTTATTTAGTTTTGGAAGCAACATAGTTCGATTCAAAAGCACGCTTAGGAAATAGATGAGGGTACTTGGCCTTCATCTGATCTTCCCGTTCCCACGTGAACTCCGGTCCACGATTTGAATTCCAACGAACCTTGACAATGCGGATTTTACTCCGACGAAGGCTACGAATTTTATAATCAAGGATCTCAACCGGTTCCTCCACAATACGTAAACGATCATCAACTTTGATTTCTTCGAGAGGAACTACGAGAGATTCGTCAGCCAAGCACTTCTTAAGATTCGAGACATGGAAGACATTATGCAAGCTACTAAGCTCGGCTGGTAAGTCAAGTCTATATGCCACCGGCCCAATACGTTCTAGGATTGGGAACGGTCCGACATAACGAGGGTTAAGTTTGCCTCGCTTCCCGAATCGTATAACGCCCTTCCATGGAGATACCTTGAATGAGACCCTGTCGCCGACCTGAAACTCCAAAGGTTTGCTAACGACAATCGGCGTAGCTCTTTTGGCGATCACGAGCTGCTGCCATACGATTACGAATTTGTATGATCTTTTCGGAAGTTTCATACACCATTTCTGGACCAGCGAGTTGGCTCTCGCCCACCTCGGCCCAACAAAGAGGAGACCGGCACTTCCGTCCATACAGAGCCTCGAACGGTGCCGCCTTAATGCTGGAGTGGTAACTATTGTTGTATGAGAACTCCACCAGCGGCAGGTGAATCTCCCAACTCTTACCAAAATCGATAACACATGCTCGAAGCATGTCTTCAAGCGTTTGAATCGTCCGCTCACTCTGGCCATCAGTTTGCGGATGATATGCGGTGCTCATGTCCATTTGAGTACCTAACGCTTTATGCAATTGCTTCCAGAAACGGGAAGTGAAACGGGAATCACGATCGGAGATGATAGAGACGGGCACCCCGTGCTTGGAAACCACTTCCTTAATATAGATACGAGACAACCGCTCCAAACTGTCGGTTTCCTTAATAGCGAGGAAGTGTGTGGACTTTGTCAACCGGTCGACAATCACCTAGATCATGTCACAACCACTGGACGACTTCGGAAGTTTGGTCACAAAATCCATTGTAATCCGTTCCTATTTCCATTCCGGAATTTCTGGTTGCTGCAGAAGACCAGACGGCTTCTAGTACTCCACCTTGACTTTAGCACAGGTCAGACATTTACTGACATATGAAGCTATGTCAGCCTTCATGTTGGGCCACTAATAGAGTGTCTTTAGGTACTGATACATCTTATCAGAACCCGGATGAATATAATACCGAGATTTGTGAGCTTCTTCCATGACAAGCTCCCGCAAACCCCCAAGTAATGGAACCCAAATTCGTTCGGCAAAATAATGCAGGCCATTAGACCCGAGCTCGAGGTGCTTATCGGCACCGTGCATGGTTTCAGCTTTAAGGTTTTCGTCCTTCAAAGCTTCCAATTGTGCAGAACGGATTTGGTCAGGCAACGAGGAATGAATGGTGAGCTGCAAGGCTCGAACAAGACGAGGTTTCACAGACTCCTTCCTGCTTAAGGCGTCCGCCACAACGTTCGCCTTGCCAGGATGGTACTTGATAGCACAGTCATAATCGTTCAGGAGTTCAACCCAGCGACGCTGCCGCATGTTTAACACCTTCTGGTCGAAAATATGCTGGAGACTCTTGTGATCGGTGTATACTTCGCATTTGGTACCGTACAAGTAATGTCTCCAGATTTTCAACGCAAAGATCACCGCACCCAACTCTAAATCATGAGTAGTGTAGTTCTTCTCATGAACTTTAAGTTGACGAAAAGCATAGGCAATAACCTTCCCGCGTCGCATTAACACACAACTGAGACCACGAATAGAAGCGTCACAGTACACAATGAAATCATCCGTACCCTCAGGTAAGGATAAGATAGGTGAAGAATAAAGTTTAAGCTTCAGCATCTGAAATGCTGATTCCTGCGGTTCACCCCAGTCAAACTTTCGGTCCTTCTGGGTAAGAGTGGTTGAGGGGTTGAGCGATCTTTGAAAATCCCTCAATGAAACGACGATAGTAACCCGCAAGATCTAGGAATTGCCGCACCTCAGATGGTGTCTTTGGTGCTTCCCAGTCTTTAATAGCTTCGATCTTAGCCGGATTGACATGAATTCCTAGTTCGTTAACCACATGTCCTAGGAATTGAACTTCACGTAACTAGAAATCACACTTTGAGAACTTAGCATACAACTGCTCCTGTCTCAAAAGTTCTAAGACCAATCGTAAGTGTTCCTCATGATCCGTCTCGTTCTTGGAATAAACCAGAATGTCGTCAATAAACACGATGACGAATTTATCAAGATAGGGCTTGCAAACACGGTTCATCAAGGCCATGAAAACAACAGGTGCATTCGTGAGACCGAAGGGCATGACCAGGAACTCGAAGTGGCCATAACGTGTACGAAAGGCGGTCTTTGGAATGTCAGCTTCTTGCACCCGCAATTGATGATATCCATACCTCAGATCTATCTTAGAATAAAAACTGGAGCCTTGGAGCTGATCGAATAAATCATCAATACGGGGAAGTGGGTAGTGATTCTTGATGGTTACCTTGTTCAGCTCCCGGTAGTCAATACACATACGAAGGCTCCCATCTTTCTTTTTAACAAATAAGATAGGAGCTCCCCACGGGGATGAACTAGGTCAAATGAATCCTTTTTCCAACAACTCCTGTAGTTGATTAGATAATTCCTGCATCTCGGGAGGAGCAAGGCGGTAAGGAGCTCGGGCAATAGGTGCAGCACCGGGCACAAGATCAATGTTAAATTCGACCTGACGGTGAGGTGGAAGACCAGGCAAATCGTCGGGAAATACGTCAGGAAAATCACGAACAACAGGAATGTCCTCAATCCTCTTCTCATTGTCAGATGAGACGGAAACAAGAGCTAAGATAGCAGAATACCCTTTATGTAAATACTTATACGCTTTCATACATGAAATGATGCTCAAAGGAACACCACTTTTCTCGCCATGAAGAAAATGAATCTCTCCATCCGGGAGAGGAAGGCGAATGATTTTATCAAAACAAACGATTTCCGCATGATATAAAGACAACCAATCCATACCCACAACAACGTCGAAGCTACCCAAGGACACCGGCATGAGGTCAATAGGAAAAGATAACCCAGAAAGTCCCAATTGGCATCCCTTAAGAATATGAGTTGCCTCAATATTCTTACCATTAGCCAACTCAATTAAGTACTTAACCTCAAAAGGAGTCGGTACTATGTCTAACAGGCGGCTAAACTCAACGGATATAAAACTCTTGTCGGCACCCGAATCAAATAAAACAGAGGCATAACGATCATTAAGAAGAAACTTACCAGTAACAGTATCCGGATCCTGACGGGCCTCGCCCGACCCAATGACGAAGGCGCACGCATTCCTTCCGCCACCTTCGTTACCCCTGTCATTCCTCCCAGCATTCCCCTGCTTCAATTTGGGGAAGTCCTTCTTAAAGTGCCCTGTTCCCCCACAGTTGTAGCATCCCTGGTTACCCTTAGGTGCAGCAGTGGTAGTAGTAGCAGTAGTAGGGGCAACCACCTGTTGCTGAATCTGAAGATTCACCCTACATGTCTGGGCCTGATGCCCGTTCCTCTTACAACGGGTACAATAACTAGAATTCCCCACGTGATGATACCCACAACGATCACACTTAGGCAGTCTACCAGTATACCCACCCTGCCTCTGTCCAGAATACGAACCTGTAGTCTCAAACTTCCTCGGCTGCTGCTGCTGAGGCTGAACTGTATCCTTACCCACGCTCTCCCATTTCCTCTTGTTGCCATCAGAGGTCTTCACCACAGTACCCTTAGGAGGCAAAACACCCTCCTGAACCTTCTGTTTGGTTAGCCTATGAGCCAACCGAATGGTATCCCGAAGTGAAGTAGCATCATTCACGATCACCAACCCGCGAATCTTAGGCACCAACCCAATAATGTAGAACTCAATGGCCTTATACTCAGGAGTGACAGAATTCGGGCACAAAAGTGCCAACTCATGATAACGAGTAGTATACTCCTCAACCTCAGATCCCACCATCTGATGATTCCACAGCTCATGCTCCAAACTCTTAATCTCATCCCTGGGACAATACTCCATCTTCAAACGAAACACAAACTCGGTCCATGGCAACGCATGGGCCTCTAGTAAACCAATAGTCTGCACAGTCGAATTCCACAAAGTCAAGGCACGTCCCTCAAATGTCCCTGAAGCATACTTCACACGAAACTCCTCTGGGCAGTTACACATGGAGAAAGCAGACTCGACCTTCTCCAACCAACGAAGCAGTCCCAGAGCTCCCTCCGTCCCACTGAAGTTATGGGGCTTGTAGTTCTGGAACATCTTGTAAGTACAGTGGACTGGAGGAGGTGGAGGTGGTGGAGGATGAAAAGCATTCCCTGTTACAACAAGCAACACGGGTCAGAAAACGAACACCACATGACAAAAGATAAGGAATGAGGGTAGGGGTAATTAAATAACCACCATGGCCCTGCTGGGCGGCCTGCTGCGCAGCAATAGCAGTTGCCACGTGTTCCTGAATCAGATTATTCAGCTCAGCCTGGGTCATGCTGATGTTACCACGACCCCCATTGCGTCCACCGCCATTCCGACCACCAACGCGACCACCACGACGTCCTGCCATCTTTTGTCAAAGCTAAAGACAAGACATCAGATTCCAGAACAGGTAACGAGAAATCATAAGTAACAAGGTCAACCAGAGAACTGGATTCCATCATGATTATCGGATCAAACACAGAGTCCACCAGGATTTCCATGCATTTCAACTTATTATTTCGTGTGCACCCGAAATGATAAGTCGCTCTACATGGTCCCCGAGGCGTGCTCCTAGCTTGACTTAAAAACCACAAGGCACCCACGTTATTGAATAGATAAGAACTTCTACGTGATAAAACACCCAAGATATAAAAAACCAAGTACGAGTGTGCGATAATGTGTGCGAGCAAGTGTGTCCATTGGAGTATAGAAAGGGGAGATGTTCGAATCTTGGACAAATCTCCGAAGGATGCCGAAGCCACTCCAATGTACGCCATTGCAGTGCAAGGATTGTAAGCCTCCTCGTCTTCAGCACGAAGATGAAGAATAGGATAGGAAATAAAAGTAATACATAGATGATGTAAGCATAAATGATAATAACGAATGTAATACAAACACCCCAGCAATTCCCCATATGACATGACATATATGAATGTGACCGTCTAGTGTGTGCGACTCGGCTATAGACTTGACTCAACATGCAGTCCTAGTTCACCATAACCATTGACTCTGATACCAATCTATGACACCCTCAAATTCCACGTGCGGGGTTTTACCGCGAGGCGCGTGATAAACCAGGATCTAAGTTAACGGTCACAATAAACGACGCTATATGATACGTAAAAATGACATAAGCAAACCATTAAGTTTTCATAAATGATCCATCGCTGCGGAAGCGTAAAACTTTATTACAACACGAAAGCAAAAGTACTTTAGTCTGAAAAAGCTAAATACGATGCATATGAATCCTAGACGCCGTGAGACTCCGTGCGCCTATGATATGCTGCTACCTCAACGACCTGAGACAAACATGCTAAAAACGTCAGTAAATAATGCCGGTGAGTTCACAGGTTTTATATTAAACGTTTAAGTAATAAAATCCATCATGTTATCACTATGTTAGAAATGATAGCGTTAGCTAGACGCATGAGTAATACTACTACGACCGGAAACCATTACAGACAACGACATATGATTTTGCCCGAAACGATTATGCTTATGACCGAGACAATATGCACCCGCCCGGCTCCTAGCCGACGAGTGGGGTCTGTCAGTCCCAATAGATCTATCCACATTTCCCCCATTATGCTATCCAGCATATTCATGGTTTCCCCGGGACTTTATGTATCGTATAGCACAAATGAATTTAACACTAGTATAACATGATAATTTATGAAATATGTATAAGCATGTGTCTCCCCCAAGATGTAAAACGTAAAGTGGGGCTGTGACCTATCATGACGAGCGTATAAGGTGTTAGATAACAACTCGTAGGTTGATTAGTCCCCAACAGTCCAGACCATAACCATGTACATTTGAAATGATGTTTAAACATTTAACCGACCACACCAGACAAGACCCGATATCCCATTGGTGACCCGGCATCCCACGTGTTAGCCGAAAGCAAGATATCATGCAACATATGAAATCAAACACTTAATATGCGCAAGAGTTCACCTAGTCTATCATAACGCTCAATTGACACATCAATAAGTCCGAACACGTGTTACCAAGTCATTGGACATGTCACGGGGTTCCTAACATGTTCCTAGTCGTCAATCCGTATTTCGGGATGTTAAAATCTACATATGGCAGCAATATACGCGATTAGGAATCAAACATGCAATTAGGAAAAGTCAACTGGTGATTAGGGGAGTCAAACTAGTGAGTAGCATCGTAATTGCTAGTCAAAATGGCGATTGGGCTCCCAATCGCCTATAGTTCAGGCGATTGGGGGCCAATCGCCTATAATAGAGGCGATTACGAACCCCTATTCGCTATTACTGGTTTGTTCCGCCTTTTTGCGCGTTTAACCCTCCAAATCAGATCCGAAACATGTGGAAACACCCAATATCAAAACCAAAACATAACCCAACTATTTCAAGCAAAAACCCCTAATTTATCATCACCCTAGCCCTCCCGAATGCATGTGTTTTCCAAAAATAGGAATATTATCATGTAAACATCACATCCTCATGCAAAACTTACCCTAAATAGCATATATCCAGATTTCATCACATAATGATGTTGTCCGACAATATCCTACTGTTCTAGCATCATCCTAGAGTAAATCCTAACCTCAAACAATCAATAAAACACAACATATCATCATCAATCCACCATAATCATTCAAACGGGTCAAAATGCCTAATATCAATATTACACATGTATGAACTTTCAAACTCCTAGTTTATCATCATATTAACTCACTTAGATCAGAAACACAATAATAATACAAGAACAATCATGTTTAAATGATAAAAATCCTATCTTGCATGAATACATCACATATAACAAGTATAGAGGTTTGGGTTTGTTTAGAAACTGATTTTAATGAGTTTTCAAAGACACAAATGTTTAAAAATCAGGTCTGGACCTTTAGGGATTAATACAATATCATTACAAAGGTTTGGGATGAAGAACACACCTTGAAATGGTGAGATTATGAGGTGTAAGGCTTGGAAATGTGATTTATTGCTCAAAAACGTGTTGCAAAGGTTGGATAAGGTGTGGGGTGGCTTTGGGGTGTATTAGGGTTTCACAAATGATGTTTTAAAACATAAGGGTGGTATTTATAGGCGTTTTTAGTCGTCATATGCAGATCAGGCGAGTACAAGGCTGTTATAGGCGATTAGGGATGCTAATCGCTAGTAGTTACTAGCGAATAGCCCATATTCGCCCTTAAGACCCTCCTACTCGCCACTTTACTGGCGATTAGGCTATCCCATATGGCCTAATCGCCTATAGCCTATGTATCCGGGTTTTTGGCGCGTTAAACACTATTTTAGCATATATAAACACGTTTTCACATACCGACAAGTCATATAATGATTATAAGTACATAATGCATGATAACTAACATGTTCCCATCCGATCAGCAATTCCCAGGACTCAAGACTTGCGCGTGTGCAATAAGCCCGGCGATTCTAGAAATCGCCAATCCTTGTACACATTGTTATGGACCGACACCCAATGATCCCTCGGACCATTGTAACGACTCCCGATGATTCCCGAATTATCGACACGACTCAACCTACCCGGTCAAGTATGATATTAAGTAGTTGTTTTCAATGTTTTCGTTGAGGTAGATTCATTTGTATGCAAATTATGGAACGTATGTATGTAAAGTAGGAAAAGTATTAACCTGAATATGCCGGGTGTCACATAAACTTGTATGAGTTTTAAAATTTTGTCATAATAATATTTATATTATAAACCCTTTTGATATATATGCGTCTACCCAGTGGCAAAGTGGACGGGATGGTTCGGCTCACTCGATACATTAGGCAATTTTTTAGCTGTAAGGTCAGGTTGGGGAAGTCTATTACAAACCTACAAAATCACAACTCCTAATTTCAAAATAGACAGTGATCTTCATATGATAGTGTATACAATATCAAATTATTACTACATGCTTTTGTCATGTAAATGAGCTTTATCATTTAGCAAGGTGTCTTCAATGGCACGGTTATGTAGATATGCAATGACCGGACAACTTACACAAGAGTGATGTTTATGTTCATATTGGTCTGTTACAATAACATACCTTTGGTTTATTAAGATTTGTTCAATAATGAGTACATGGTTTTTGTGGTGAACTGCAATCAGTTGTAAGTGGCGTCGCACGTGTCTTTTCTTTTCGCGTAACTTGAGGCAAAAAATCCAAGTATCATAATGTTGTATTGCAACCCATTTATGGATCCTGCTGTAATGCGCGAGTAAACCCACTATAAATTATGATGGGTGACTTCTGATTGGACAAAGGGGAGAACACACGTGGCCATAAATGATTGATGGAAGGATGGTGAAGTTGGGCGTGAAATATTTCACGGGCAAGCCATTAGCGCCCGTTTCACTAGAGGGGTGTGTCGGGCGCCAAATGGGCGCGAAAAGCCCCTTTCACGCCCTTTTTACTCTACCGCTACACATACTCTTAAAGAAGTCTATCAACATTTAATATAAATATAAGAGAGAATAGTATGATTGGTCCATGTGGTTTTTCAATATTAAAGTTTTAGTCTTACGATTTCACTTTTTACAATGATGGTCCTGCGGGTAGTAAACTTATTACTAACATGGTCCAGATATATTAATTTCATTACAGTGTTGGTCCTTGCCCCTAACGATCGTTAAAATTCCCCGTTAAATGGATATAAAATGAATATTTTGCCTTCATAAAGAAACAAAAATAAACCAAAAAATTTATATAAATAACTATCTACCCCACCCCACCCCACACCACCTATCTATTAAATTGGACCATCATCATCATTATCTCCCATACCACCACCATCTGCTTAAACCACCACCCTCGAATCTGGACACCTGTTCGGGTCATAGGTCAAGTTTTTTTTTTTTTTACAGGTTCATTGACGGGAGTGTCTACAATCTGAAAGTCTGTTACAGTTTTTCAAGGGATTTGGCTAATACCTCTATTTTTTTTGCAGTTAATCAAACCCAATTTTAACTACTGTAAGATTTTTTTTCACCGATTTTAATCCTACACATATTTTTGGTTCCGGAAAATGCCTTTTTTAATGGTCTTAGTTGTGTTTTAGCTTCTTGTGAAGCTTTATTAGTGGGTATGTTTTGTCATTCTACTTGTATGGGTCGGTTTCGTGTCTCGTATCATGTCATCCTAGTGTTGTTTTCGGGTCAGTTCGAGTAGATTGTGATTTCTTGAAGCAAGTTTCATATGACCTTTAGTTGAAATAGCTTTCGATAGGGACAGTGTTGCCTTGTTTATGTTGGGATTTTGGCATTATAGCCCAATTAATAGATGTTGGGATTTTGGCATCTAAACTATGTTAGTAATAAGTTTATAACCTGCGATATCAATATCTAGTGAAGTCTTAAAACCAAGATTTTTTTTTTTGAACGGTCAACAAACTTTATTCAACCACGGCTAGCAAGAAACTAGCACGAAAGAAACCGGGTCCAGCCCCAAACATGAACCGACAAAGTCTAAACATAACAAAAACAACAATGCCCAAAGAAACAGAAACCAACTCCTACCCCATTCGTATACTATCAAATCTACCCCAAGCCTCCCAAGACATATTGGACATCTTTGCTCGATTAGTGATCCACAGGTACGACAGAACTTTGATCTCATCCAAAATCTTGCTGACCGAAAACTGTTTTGCATTAAAGACGAGGTCGTTTCTAGCCCGACAAATACTCCAAAATGCCGTAAGGATGATTCCATGAAGCACTTTCTTCTGCCGAACCCCAGACTTAAATATGGAAAACCACATGAACCAACAATACTACTCTTTACATACAAATTTAACTTTAACTTAAAGTAGATTTCATCGCATTCGTGATTTATAACTTTTTATTCACTGAATTTTGGTTTCGTTATTATTTTCTCGGGAAATGGAATTTAATAATCCCAACTTTGGGGGGTTGGAAGGCAGTAGTCCCAACTTGAAAGTTGTAACACTGCAGTCCCAACTTGTCAACCTTTTTATTCTAATGGTCCCAAACTAACTGAGGTTAGTTTTCTCTGTTAAGTGCCACGTAGGCATCCCACGTGGCAGTCCACGTGACAAAATCTGTCCCACTTGACAAAAAAAACGTGGGGCCCCCTATGACACTTGTTTTTTCAATTAAAAAAATCTTTCTTTTAATATTTAAAAAATCCTTTAATAACTTTTTTATATATATATATAAACACAGAGAGAGAGAGGCACCAAATCAGAGCTTCGTCACCATCAACCACCTCCACCACCTTCGTCACCATCAACCACCTCCACCGCCTCCGTCACCATCAACCGCCGCCATCTGCAACCACCTCCACCGCCTTCGTCACCATCAACCGAATCCACCACCATCTCAACCAAAACCCAAAAAACTACCAGATCTGAACCAAGAGCAACGGGATTTCGAACACAGAGTTGTCGTCTTCTTCAATTTATGATGTTAGGGTAAGAACTAACCCTAAATTTTGGGGGAAAGCCCTAATTTTACAGGTGGTTGGTGGGGGGTGAATGGTAGAGTGGTGATTATGGGGTGGAGGTTGAGGGGAATGATGGTGGGTGGGCTTTGGTTGGTGGTGGTGGGTTGTTGCAGGTTGTGGGTGTCGTCAAATGGAAAACAGAGGAGGAGGGAAGACGACCGCCGGGTGTCGTCGGGTTGGTGCAGGTTGTGGTGTTTGTAGTGGTGGTGTTTGTGGTGGTGGAGAAGGTGGAGAAGACGACCTCTCTCTCTCTCTCTGCAACCTCTCTCTCTGCGTTCTCTCTCTCTCTCATCTCTTTCTCTCTCTACGTTCTCTTTCTCTCTCTGTCAACTGTATATGTGTGCATATATATTGTATATGTGAGTATATATATTGTATATATGTGTGTATATATATATATATATATATAAATATTTTGGTATAAAGATTAAAAAAAGACACATGTACATTGTGGGACCCACGTTTTTTTTTTCAATTGGACAGATTTTGCCACGTGGGATGCTTACGTGGCACTTAACAGAAAAAACTAACCTCAGTTAGTTTGGGACCATTAGAATAAAATGGTTGACAAGTTGGGACTGCTGTGGTACAAGTTTCAAGTTGGGACTGCTGCCTTCCAACCCCCCAAAATTGGGATTATTAGATTCCATTTCCCCTTATTTTCTTAATTTTATACCTCCATTTTATATTAATAATAGCATAATATACTTATCTTGCATATAACCAAAGCTTTTCTTTGGTTTCGGTGGTCATATTCCATTCCCATCATCCATAGACATGTGCACATGGCCTTTGAAATAAAAATACTCTTTGACAAATGTGTACTATACATCCTTTAACCAGGGTCATCTCTTAGAGTGGAGGGCGTGGAAAGCCCTTACCGCGCACCTATACCACCCCATGGTGGTGTGGAAGTAGCGTTAGACCGGGGGGGGGGGGGGGGGGGGGGGGGTTGTTGGAGCTTGTTTATTGGATGGGACCATGTTGCATGTTGACCGTTTGAAGCTTAATTAAAAAAAAAATGACTGTTTAGGCTTAATGGTAAAAAAAAATTTTTGTTATTTATGCTCCACAATTTTTAATAAACTCCACGTTTCTACAACCTCATTTTTATACAATTCTTCATATTTTTTATATATAAATGCAACCATACAACCGTGGCTATGACCCGAATAACCCTTACAACTACATCGAAAACCCGAATGCACCACTGGTTCGCCCGATACCAAACCGTCCACCTCAATTTCAGACATCGTGTCCCGAATTCTCCGGTTTCACGACTTACATTAGTGGGCATATGTATCCCAATTTTCCATTTGACGATTCCTCCATTCCTTCACAACCGCAAACCCCGTTAACCCTACCCGAAAGCGTACCCGAAACTCAACCACAAAATATTCTGGAATCATCGTCGGGGAAACAAAATGGTCCGCAGACTCAATCCCTATCTCACATACCTTGCAGGTTAGCGAGTCAACATGAATATGTCTTCTATCTAACGCTTCAGCAGTAGGAAGTCTGTCCAGAACAGCTTTCCACGCCACAATTGACACCTTCTTTGGAACCCAGTTGCACCACGTAAAGGTAGAAATAGGCTGCACATTTGAGGCTTCAAAAATAAGTTTTTTCACACCTTTTTACAGAGAATCCAGCCGAACCACATCCTTCCCAGGACCAAGTATAGTCGACTGCCGAAAGGGATACACTATTTAGGATTTATGTTAAATTGATCAATTCATTTGCCTCCCCACCTGCCAGAATTTGCCGTCTCCAATCCCAAACCAAAAATGAGTGTTGCAGCTCCATTTTAATTCGCTCAGAAACAAGGCAGCCTTTCTTCTTATCAATAGCAAACAAGGGCGGAAACTTCTTCGCCAAGGGCTCATCATCAATCCACCAGTCATTCCAAAACAATGTCGTATCACCTCTCCCAACAGTCAATTTAATCATTCGACTGGATTCAATATTGAGCCCGTCCAAAAAGCTTGGAATACTCGCAATCTTCTTCCAATTCCCACCTATCAAAGTCTTTACCGGTATAAAATTCCAGCCCCTACTATTCCCATGGATCGACCACACGACCTTACGCCAAAGAGAATTTTGATTCACTTTAAACATCCACCACCACTTCGACAACAAACTAAAATTAGCATCCCGAAGAAGGCCGATACCAACCCCTCCGTATTTAGTTGGTGCAACGACCTTTTCCCAGGCAAGCCAACTCATTTTGTCGACATCATCATTACCGACCCAAAAAAGTTGAGCCTCAACTTCACAAGACGATTAATAACCTGTATGGGGGCTTTAAAAATAGAGAGAAAAAGTATAGTGGAAGAGAATTCAAAACCGAATTTAAAAGCGTTATTCGGCCTCCATACGCCAGATTTTTAGAGTTCCACCTCGACAACCTCTTCTGAAATTTTTCTATTACCGGATCCTAACTCCAAACCAAATTCATATTCAACGCGATCGGCACACCGAGATGGAATAACGGAAAACGACTCAACATACAATTCACATAATCTGCCAAAGTAACTACTTCCTCATCATTTACCCCTACCCCAAAAATGCAAATCATAGGTGAACTAATCTTCAGACCGGAAACCATGTAGAAACCTCTCAATATTCTACGTAGGTTTAAAACACTTTCTACATCCCACTCCCCCACAGTAAACTACATCGTCCGCGTACATGAAATGGGATATTAACGACATATCACCACATACCCGAATACCTTTGAATACCCCCAGATCACAAGCACGATTATCCATACAACTAAGGCCTTCCATGGCAAGGATGAAAAGAAACGGCGAAAGTGGGTCACCTTGGCGCAACCCACGCTGGCAAATAAATTCATACGAAGGGGAGCCATTAACCAAAACAGAAGTTCGGGCAATCCGAACAATAGACATTATCCACCCTCTCCATTTTTATGAGAAATTCATTTGATTCATCATATAATCCAAGAAATTCCAGCAAAGAGAATCGTACGCTTTCTCTATATCGACTTTAAAAAAGAAACCCTTTTGCTTAGTCTTTTTCATCCACGCAATAGATTCATTCAATATCAACGGCCCATCCAATATATTCTGGTCACTCAAGAAGAAAGTTTGATCATCAAAAATCACCGTGTTTATAACAGATTTCAAACAATTGACCAGGACCTTCAACAACACCTTATTCATCACACCCACCAAGCTAATAGGGCGATAGTCAGACAATGAAAATTGATCACGACCTTTAGGAATTAATGCAATAAAAGCCGAAAAACAACTTTCATGAGTATACCTGTTATCATGAAAATACTGAAACATCTTCAGAAAGTCGTGTTTAAGAGCCACCCAAAACATCTTGATAAAAACAAAATTTAACCCGTCCGGGCCCGGTGCCTTATCACCCTCACAATCCCACACTGCCGCTGTAATTTCTTCTATCGAAAAAGAAGCACATAACCTCTCTTTGTCATCTTTGGATAATCGCCTAATACCCGGACAAACAAAAGTAGGACGCCTCGTAAGAGACGACCTAAACTTTTGACAGAAAAAATCAGTAATCTTATCCTTCACCGTAGTTGGAACCGAAACCCACTCCCCTTCACACCAAACTCCATGAATGCGATTATTGGCTGTATTTAATCTCAGAATGCCGTGGAAATACTTAGAATTTTCATCTCCATTTAAAGCCCACTTTACGCGAGACTTTTGCTTCAAATCTAAAGCTCTAAGGCGTTCCACCTCCACCAAATCTTTCCTTGCCTTTGCTCTTAATTCCATTTCTAACTCGGATAAAGGTCGAGAATCAGCAATTTTCTCACAATCTTCAACCACCTTTTTACATTGTATGCTCTTTTCATCCTGTCTTCTCATTCCTCATTATTCCATAACTGAACCCTTCCTTTTAACCACTTTAATTTAGCAGATAAGGCAATGTCATGAGGACCATAAAACACAAACTTATCACAGATGGAATTGCTATAATCAACAAACCCCGACATATCGAGCCAAGAGTTGAAAAATCTAAACGGCGTAAGGCCAAAATCCGCATCCTTTACTGATAATAGAAGAGGACTATGTTCTAAGAGGACCCGTGGAAGAGCCGTTAGAACAGCCCCTGACCAATTAGAAATAAACTCCCCGCACACAAGTATCCTGTCCAGCTTACCTAACGTGTCGCCCTTCCCAGCCATATATGTAAACTTGTGCCCACACATGTTATACTCGAACAGTTCTGCCTCACAAATAAAATCATTAAAATAGGCCGCATTCTGAGCAAAAAAACTCGGAATTCATCCTTTCTTCCACCATCCTTACTTCATTAAAATCACCAAGCATCAACCACAAACCAAAAAAAGACCGCTTATAGAACAGTAACTCATTCCAAAACGCTCTCCTACCCGCAGGATCATTTGGGGCATGCACATTTTCTATATTAATATGTAAATTCGAATGCACCACCAAACCCCCGGAAAAATAAGAACATGACGCGCCTTTACAACCCCAGACTCCCTATAACATGCAAGGTCCGTGCTGATGGGTTTAGTCAAGTAAATGAGTTTGATGACACTAAATTAAATAAAAAGTTAATAGGTTTAACAAACAAATTGATTTTTTTAAATCAATTAAAGTTATTTATTTATATATATATATAGATATATATATATATAGGGTAGGGTTCAAATAGGAACCATACCTTAAGTAGGAACCATATGAATCAATCTTAGCCATTGATCTCTAATGGAATGATTGTAAATAAGTAAAACATTAATTAAATATTTAATTAAATCAAAGGGCAATGTGGTAATTGTATATTGACTATTAATAACACATGTTTAATTAGTTTCCTTTATAATCCCATTATTTTAGGAAGGTAGTTATTTTTCCCCATGGTAATCATTATTCACCAATATGTGCAGCACATGATGTTATATAGTTTTGGATAATATACGTTGGTGTATATTATATGGAAAAGGTAATCAATCAAACCTTAAATAAGATAACGAGGTCAAAAAATGATGAGACGATTTATTATTTTCAACTGCTTATACACTAGTGTATAATATACGTTGTTGTATATAGGAGACTGTATAAATAGTAGTGATAATCAAATGTATTAATATACACTGATGTATAATTATACACTGGTAAGAATGGTAGTATTAAATACATATATTATACACTGGTGTATAAATAGTAGTAATAATCAAATGTATCAATATACACTGATTTATAATTATACACTGGTAAAGAATGATAAATATTAAATACATATATTATACACTGATGTATAATTATACACTGGTGTATAACAACTAACAACAAATCTTTTCATCACTGTACAAACCTAATAACTACATATAATACACCAGTGTATAACCTAATAACTACAACCCCCTGAAAACCAAACACCCAAACCCACGGTTGTCATCATTACCACCCAAAACCACCACCTTAACACGACCCCCTGAGCCGATCCATGACCAAACACCCCACCTTCCGGTCGTCGTCCCCACACCTGTCACTTAAGTGAAACCACCACAACTGATTTGATGCTATTCAAACCAGCACCTTAGATTTGATCAGCTAGAAAGGAACTGACAACGATGATGATTTTGCTTTGATTGGCTAGGAAGAAACTGATTCCATCAGTTGCAAGTTAAAATATAGAACAATCAAACCCAAAATACACACATGTACAAGGAAGAAACTTAGATGTTCGTAACCTATACCCAAATGGAACCTTTATTGAGATGATAATCAACCAATCAAATACACACAGGCAACCTATATTGAATTGATTCTTAAACAAAAGCAACCAATACGAAACAAAAAAACCATCTTCGACTTAGATGGTGTGTAAAAACCGTTTATAAAACAAAAATAATAAAAGAATGAATGATATAACAAACATTTATATCAACATCAGTTCACTGTAGGTATATAATTAATCTCAATAACACACTCATCAATCCATGATTAGGTTGGAATATATATGTAGGAATCGTATACTGGGAATTATACGTTTGGGTATTGTATAATAAAAAAACCAACGAATATAGTGGAATAACATACATATGGATGAGAGATTTAAGGAAATCAAATCTCATTTCAAAATAAATTGGCATGATAATATGTAACTACCATAATACATTCATAATTAAAAAAATAAAAGATAATTAATTAGATGTTTAATTACACTCTTACCCTTTATATCAAGATCAAAGATCCAGGGCTAAGATTGCTTCCTAAGTTCCTAACTAGGCTCTTGGTTCCTATTTGATCTTTTTTCCTATATATATGTATATATATATATATATATATATATATATATATATATATATATATATGGTAGGGATCATATGAGAACCAACTTTATTGTGAAAAACATGAGAACCAATGTGAACATGGGGCAATTTTGTAAATATGGTAAAGACAAAAATAAATGAAAGAAACGTGAAACACAAAACATACAGTAGGTTCATCTTCTCCCCCCCCCCCCCCCCTTATAATCCAAACCCTAGCTATCTTCATCTCCACCATCAATCAACATGAATGATACTGATAATTCGTTACAACAATCTCAGAATAATATGAAGAAAGGAAACGCAGCTGGCATACCGAATTTAAGTAACTTGTAGCAAGGTGGTAATTATTCTAATCAATTCTCTCCAAACAACCATAATATTAATCATTGGAAGCATGCTGATTCTTTCGTGAAATCTAGAGGTAGTGAGAATTCGAAGATTTCACAACAACGTCAGAATAGTAAGTGGCCACAGATATTTGAATCATCCTTTAATAGCTTAGATAAAGGAGATTTCACAACAAAATGATCTAATATTGGGTCGTCTTCCTTTATTGTTCTTCACGTTATTGCATTTTGTGAAAATAATCGTCATTGGAATCTAAAAAAAATGTGGCCGCTTTACGATTTCATCAGTTTCGATTATTTTATTTCCCGATTTCAATTTCGTATGGTTTTTTATTCGATTTTGCAAGTTTTTGTTACTTTATTGGATTAGTATATCGTCATTATTTATAATATTGTTTTACTTGATGTTTTAACAGTTTGTTACTTTATTGGCTCGTATGACACCCGGCAAACTCAGGGTAACAATTTTTTCAAACATATCAGTCTAACTTAGCGAAAACATTTATTTAAAATACTTAATTGGGTCAGTTAAGTAGGGATACATTATGTATTGTCCTGGGTTCAATGATTTCGAGGATCATTGGGGTCATTTTACGCACACATGAGTCTTGAGTCCCGTTGTTGGTGAACTTACATAATTGGATTAAATGATAAACTTAAATCGTTTCATATATGGTGTGTATCGTGTGAATACGTGTTTATATGGTGTTTATATGATTATACATGTTAAACATATGTTAGGATTGCTTGTTGATGTGTTAGGATGTGTTAACATGGGTTAAAACGCGTTTAAACGACAAAATCATAGAAAAATGGAAACTAGCAAATTGGTTCGACCTCATGGGGCTTCGAAACAACTTCTGGGTCTCTCATTCGATATGTTTTCTAATACATTCGACCCTTGCAGGGTGCGAACGAACATGGAGTATAAATACCATACTTTGCAACTTTTCATCATTTCACAAACCCTAAACGCCTCTAAGTGCTCTCTCTCAACCCCAAATCTGTAGAAAAGGAGTATTTGGTCTTGTTTTTCGAATCCTAACATAAACATATCCTCTATATCACAAACAAGAGAAGATTCAAGGTGTGTTCTTAATCTAAAACCATTTTCATTCATTTTAATTCGTTTTTATCAAACGCTAAATGTCCAGATCTGATTCAAACATGTTTTCATGGATAAAAACCTTTCTGACATCCTTCTAAGCAAAACCTTTTCATTAACAATGAGTTTTCATGCAAAATACACGTGTTAATGAAGTTAAATGATGTGTTATGAACTTGTATGAAATTATTTGATGTTTGAATGATGTGTAGGTGTTATAACAATGATCTAGGGTTGTTATTGATGATGATGATGATTCATGATTGCTATGGGTTACAATTGATTATTGATGATGTTTTGCTCATTTTGGGGGTTTTGTGTAGATCTAGGGTTTGATTCATGATGTTATTCTTGATGAAATGATTAGGGATTTTCATACAGATGATAATCTGAGCATATTGAGCTAATTGTTAGACGATTTGGATACGCTTCCATTTTGTTAAAGATTGCATGCATTGATGTGACATTTCCATAATTTGCTATTTTGGGTAAGTTGTAAAACGAATTGATTTCGAGGTGAAAGTGGTATGGTTCCATGGTGATAGATTAATGGTAGTGGACTGCTGTGACTTGTGGTGTTTCGTGACGTTTTCGGACTGTTTAGATGCGATTTGGTGCGTTTTAGGATGATTGTGCTGACATGGGTCGAACCAAGAACCCATTCGACCATCGTGGGGTCGAATGGAGTTCCTTTAAGGTCGAACTAACATTGGACAGGGTGGAATGAACTTCAAAATGGTCGAACGAACATGATTTAGGTCGAATTACCACGTGTTAAGGTCGAATTAACATGTGTTAGGTCGAATGAACTTGTGTTTAGGTTGAATGTACATTATGTAGGTCGAATGGACTTGCATTTAGGTCAAACCAGTCTGATAACTCGCTGATTCGACCTTACGACTTCATACATGCGATTTTTGATGCAAACTAAGTGCTTTATGCATTATTCTCGTGTGTTAACTATATATACTTGATCAATTAGTGTAACGGGTCACCAACGGGATGTCGGGTCTATCTAGTATGTTGGGTTAATGTTTAAACACATTTTCAAACATACGTGGTCATGATCTGGACAATCGGGGACTAGTTAATCTATGGGTTATTAGTCGGAACACTTATTCAAACATTATGATAGGTCGCCCGTAGTTGGGACTATCGGTTTAGGTTAGATATACTATTGGTCTGAAGATGCAAACTAAAGTGAGTTTCACGGCCCCTCTTTCAGTGTTTATGTTTTCGGGGGAGAAACATGCTACGTACTCGTTTTTATACTAATCATGTAATGCTAGTGTTACTTTGAGTTCTTACTGTACGATAGTTCAGTTCACCGTTGGACGGTTGTTTATTTAGCCGTGGTTTGGTATTTCGGTTGGCTGGGCTCGGCCGTTCAGTTCACCATGGATCAGTAGTTCAGTTACGCCGTAGGTTGGCAGTTCGGTTACACACGGGTGTTACTCACCTGGTATCGTATTAGCGGTTTCATACGCCCTGTTGGCATCCTTATAGCATAGTAGAACATGATGGACGATTCAAACTTTTGGAAACGTTTTACTTAAAAACCTGTGAACTCACCAGCATTTTGTGCTGATGTTTTTATCATGTTTTCTCAGGTCGCTAAGGTAGAAGCTGTTGATAGGCGCACAGTGTCGCACAGCATCTAGGGTTCATTTGCATGGTGTTCTAACATTGTCGAACTTATTTTATTTACGTTTTGGGGTGTAAAGATGTTTAATGCTTCCGCTGACGTTTGGTTATATTTTGCAAACTTAATGAATGGTCTACGTATCTTTTACATTTAGTTGTCGTTTATTGTGATCGTTGACTTGGATCCCGGTGTGTCACGCGCCTCGCGGTAAAACCCCGCACGTGGAATTTGAGGATGTGATAGCTCAGCTGCTACGTCAGCACCAAGTTCATTTGCCGCATCAGCACTTGCTTCGCACGTGGAATTTGAGGGTGTGATAGCTCGGCTACTAAAACTGAAGCTCCACCTACACCTACAAATTCTAAAGATGACTCCGAATCACCCAAAGAGCCAAAGAAATCTGGTAGGTAGTGATCATTGAAATACTTGCATGTTTCTTATTTTTTTGTATAGGTTGTCAGGGGTCTGATTGTGTGACGCGACTTTTCATTTTTATTTTTATATAAATAATGAAGTGAATGTATTGCAATAATTCATTTTCTTTTACTTATATTAAAGTTTATAACCCTGGTTTTTCAAGCTTTCATTGACGTGTTTACCGAGGAAACATTGAAAACAAGTTTTGAAAATAATACTCGATGTCATGTGTAAATTAGTATGAGTCTTTTATCGAACGCGTGTAATTAATGTGAAGCTTTTAATAATGATTTCGTGTTTGGTGAATTAGGTTTGAAGTGTGTTTGTTGATGAAATGTTTGCATACATTAGTTAGGAGAATAATTTGTGTTTTGGACGATGTGCCATTTTCTGATATGCACATGTGCATGAAGATTGTTAATGCACATGTGCAAAACGTAGTTTCTTATGTTAAAAGTAATGTTAAAGCACATATTGTTATAATTAGGCCATTAACAATAATGCACGTGTGCAATTATTTTGTTGTATTTAACAAAGTAATGTTGTTGCACATGTGCATTCATGTTGAAATATCGGTTTTCTTATGCGTTTTTATTAATTGTAGCTAAGAGATGGAGAAAAAATCAAAGAAAGTAACATTTGTATTACAATCGGGGGATAAAGGAACAAAAAGGTTACCGGATGCAAGTGAAGATAATGACACGATTGTTGATCAGAAAGTTGAATCAGGTTGGCATTATTTTTTTAGTCCGAATGTACTTGGTATTCCCTTGTCCCCTATATTAGTTATGTTCTTTATATATTGTATAATTGAGCTCCGTTTGATCTCCCAGAAGCGGAAGCTGATAATGTCACGGATGTTTATCAGAAAGTTGAATCAAGTTATTATTATGTATTATATGTGCAGTTTTTTCTTTTGAAATATTAAATGTTGATTGTTCAAACACACAAATTATCATATATGCAGATATAGATTTAAAAAGAGAGGTTCAAACAAGGTCAAATAAGCAAAAACATATTGTGACGGTGAATAATGATGGTACGTTGTTTTGCATAATATTTAATATATAGTTGAGTATGCACATGTGCATAAATATGGATGAACATGATATAATGTATTTTTTGACAAATGTGTGTGCAAATGCAATTACAAGAAAGAAAATAACATCAAAGAGTGTTAAAACGGTGGTAATGAAGTCAACTCAAAAGAAGGTTATGAAAAAAGCAAATTTGTGTACGAAACAAACACGCGTTACACCACATCAACTTTGGTGGGGGATAAGGAAATTGTCAAACAAACAAAGAAGTTTGTATACCATTTTGTGTAATGTATGTTTTGGTTTAACATTTTGTTATGTTGGTGAACGTGAGGTTGTGAGATAATTAGAATTTTGTATGTAGGTGGTTAACATAGTTGGTTTATAATATGGATATTGTTAGGATCTGAGTTTGATTGTTTTGATTTGTTTAAGTAAAATGAGAAATTAATGAAGTGAATATATATATGAAAAGTGCAGCGGAATAGTAAACTATAATCAAAACAAAAGGAATAAATGTTTTCTTAATCGAATGCTTTCATTATATTGAAAGATTACAATCAATTACAAGTACTCCCCCTCAGCCTGATCACTCTATGATTGTTTGTCTGAGAGAATGTTGTGAGTGACCAATAGAACAGTACAAGCACTGTTCTATTAATAGACAAATCTAAACCACTGGTGACCTAGGCTGACGTCACCTAAGATAGTGACCTCTAACAGAATAACAACATAAAACATCTGCCCTATACAAACTACTGTTACATTACAAAACACTGTAAGGTAAACTACTGTTGAGGAAAACTCTAATGGTCTTGTATCATCTGTTGGAGCCTAAGTGTTGTTGGCTCCAACAGACCTTTAGTCTTCCGCACTTGATCAGCAGTTGTTCTTTATCAGACCTTTGGTTAAAAGTTGTTCTCTATCAGTTGTTATCCAGCAGTCCTTTGTAGCAGCAGTTGTCATAGCAGTTGTTTGGGTGGATCAGTTGTTAGGGTCAACAGTCTTTTGGGAAGAGTATGTTGTAAAGGCTGTTTATTTATGTGGATCAACTGTTAGTATATTTTGGCTTTTCAATCATATGTTCTTCTTCAGTCAACAGACCCAACAATCTGTAACGGCCCACTCCCGTACCGCGATATTGTTCGGGCATGTCCCGATTTTGCATTGGTCGTAGGCAATTCCTACGCCAAAACGCGTCATGATAGGGAAGGTATCCCACCTCTTATAAAGAAGTGTTAGTTCTCCTTCCCAACCGATGTGGGATCGTTACAATCCACCCCCTTAAGGAGCCCAGCGTCCTTAAGGGGGTGGATTGTAACGATCCCACATCGGTTGGGAAGGAGAACTAACACTTCTTTATAAGAGGTGGGATACCTTCCATATCATGACGCGTTTTGGCGTAGGAATTGCCTACGACCAATGCAAAATCGGGACATGCCCGAACAATATCGTGGTACGGGAGTGGGCCGTTACACAATCTCCCCCTAGAACAGATGATGCCAAAACTAGACTTTATTCTTGATCTTTATACCTCATCAGACTTTCTCTGATTTGACCTTTGAATTGTAACTCAAAGTTCAAAGAGTAGAGGTCTTCTGTATCTCTTTCAAGCTCAAGGTTCAGCAGTTTTTGGAGGTCATCTGCACACAGGCTATATGCATCATCCATGCTTAGCTTTTGAGCTTCTCCATCTGATCTGAGCAAAGTCAATTCATGGGTGTCTTTGTTGACCTTCCATTTTAGAATTTTTGAATCAGAGGATTTACTGAGATGCACTTTTATTCTGGATGAGTTTGGTGATTAAGGTCTCCCAATGAGTTCTCTGAGTTTTTTCAGTAATGGGATCTGAGAAAAAGTGTACTTGATTGAAGAGGCCCTCCTTTATATAAGTATCAGCAAACTTCTTCTGATCCTCTTCAGACATTTCTTTCTTTTTCTTGAATTGTCTTCTAGCAACAGCTGATAGATCAGAAGTATCAAGTAGGCTGTCTAATGTAAAAGCCTGTTGAGGTCTCTTCATCAGTGGTTCATTAGAGTAGACAGGTTTTCTGGGCAAGTTAGGGTCTTTCTTCCTGTTTTCTTCCAGTTTCTTGTAAGTTTCAACCAACCTCAGCTCTGACCATCTTGCAACATACTTCATCTCCCATAGTCAGCAGCCACAATTTCTTGTCTCATTCTTTTGAATTTCAAGGCTCTGGCTGGATCTCTGCCTTTACTGAAATCAGGGGTATAGACCTTAGCTAGGGGATTATTGGTCATCTCTTCAATTCTTAAGAGTTCTTCTCTGAGAGCATGAGTGGTCGAGCCTGCAAACTGTTTCTTGTTTGCTTTATAAGGCATGGTTGCCAAGATCTGTTCAAGAAGTGATTCCCTAACCTCCCTTTCCATGTCACTGCTGAAAGGCATGGTGGACATGGAGTTGCTCAGGGTCTTAGCAAAATTTTCAATCCTTCTCAATTTGCTAAGCTCTGCTGAATGGATGCCCTGAGCAGTCCTGTCATCCTTCCCTTTGCATTTCTCTTTTATGATGGCATATACCTGTTCAGCCTTGTATTTAAGATATTTATCTATGTTTAGGGGAACAGGAAAATGTGGAAGAGATGGAAAAGATCTTTCAGATGGTTGTTCAGCATTATAGAAGGATTGCATTTCCCCCCTTGAGTAGATCAAGTTCAAGGGGATACTGAACAGCGAATGGTGTGATGGTTGGTGGTGGTCTATGGATGTGAATTGTGATGTGTGTGGTGAGAATGATGAAAGTGGAATGGCAGATATGGGTGTAGATTGTGTGGTTGAAGTAGTAGGTGGTGATGTGTGAATGTTTTCATCCTGTACAACAAAGGTAGATTTTCTCTTCTTTTTGTACAAGATTTTTGGTGATGGTGGTGTAGAGGCAGTGGTTGTGTTAACATCTGTTGGCACTTTTGTAGGACCAGCAGATGTTTGGGATTTAGGTGGTGTTTTGTTTGAGGATGGTTCATGTGTGGTTATGATGGCAAGTTCAGTGGATGGTGTGATGGTTGTGGGTTCAGTTGTTTTGGTGGCAGCAGATGTTTGAGGAACAGATGTTTTAGCAGCAGCAGTTTTAGCAGCATTTCCGGATGGTAAAGGTCTGATGTGTTTGGAAGCATTTTTCTTTCTCTTAGAGGACCCCACATCCTCTACTTCCTGCTGTTGCTCCTATTGTCTTTGTACCAGGGCATCTGCTTTGCACTCCAAAGTGTCAGCCCTCTTTTGCTTTTCTTCAGCAGCTTTTTTAGCTTCTTCATTAGTAGAGGTGTCCACTTCTTTAGCTTTGCTGGTTTGGACATTGGATTGTTGTTGTTGTGGTGCTGTTTGGGTAGACCCTGGTTTGTAGACAGACTTTGATTGACCTTTTTGTGAAGGTGGACAACCAAAGGGATCTAGCTTTGGCAATCTATCTCTGCCACTCTCGCCCTTTTTGGCATCATCAGTGTGAAGTCATCATCATCTTCATCTCTGAGAATTGTGGTAGGGGCAGAGCCAGTGGTCTTCAGCAGATGGTCTTTAATGGCTTGAATGTATGCATGGGTATCTTTGTACCTAGCATCTACCATATTTCTGATTTCAGCAATGTAAGTTTCATGAGTCTGATCTGCTAGTTTTCTGTGAGCTATGATGATGGGAGAAACAGATTTCCATAGCTCACTAGCAATATCAGCTGTGGATGGTTGACTCTTGGTGAGAGTAGCTAATGATCCCAATATTGTCTTGATATCTGATTTGATATCAGCAACAGAGGTTTCAATGGACTGTACTCTGGCCGTCAATTCTTGGTATTTTAACTCGTCACCTAAGTTAATAGGATCATCTGAATTCCTACCAGTGGTAGTTGTAACTGGTTCAGTCCTAGAAAGTGAGTCCAAAGGATGAGAACCAGATGCCCCTTTTTCTTGGTTTTGGGGACTTCCAACTGATTTTGGGGACACTATAGTGGCCTCATCAGTTGTTGCCTTCAAGGGAGTCTTAGTTATGTAACCACTGTCCTGTTGTGAGACAATGATCTCTACATCAGTATTGGCTGCTCCACTTGAAAACTCACCTAGAGTTTCATTGAACTCTAGGGGTGTAACCTCCTCATCTGTTTGTGGGATGGCTGATTGATTTTCCTCAGTCCCAGTCACTTGTGGAGGTATACTCTCATTGATAGGTGAAGGAGAGGAACTGGGATTTGCCTGAGTTTTCTCAATAGCCTCAAACAGAGGTTGCGTGGTTTGAGGAACATGTTTTGGTGAAGGTGGAGGAGTGAAAAGAGAATTAGCCCCGGGAGACGGGCTTGTGAACATATGGCCAAGTGACTCAAATGTACCATGATGTGTTTCCCCTTGGCTTACAACATGATCCTTTTGTGAGGATGCATAAGGAGTTTGGTCAGGTTGAGATATATCCAACTGTTGTGAGGAAGTAACAACAATGGTTTCTAGTTGCTTTTGTGTTGCAACAGGGTTTTCTTCTGGTATCTCATCTTCCAGAAGTCCCTTTTGTGGTTTAGTGGTGGTTTTTGTGGATGGACGTTTTCTTTTGGAGGTGGCTGGTGTGGGTTTCACAGCACTAGCTGTAGTGCCATGATCACCAGGAGCAGTGGGCTCAACAACAGAGGTTTGGACAACAGTTGTTGTCTTAGTCCTCTTTGTTTGTGTTTTGGAAACTTTTGACACTTTTAATGCTTTTTCTTGGGTGGTTGAACCCAGCATTCTTGTGAAAGTTTCATTAGTTAAGACTCTTCATTTGAATAGACGCACCCTTTTTAAAATCTTTTTCAGGTAAAACCTTTTGAAGGATTACACTCAAAATTCTTGGGTAAATCAAAAAAGCATTATTAGACCCAGACTTTATGGCTTTCACATTTGATACTAAGTCCATAAACAGTCCCTGGGATAGATTGAAGTCAGAATCTGACAACATAGCATAGCCCAAGTACTGAATCCTCAATGGGATTTCATTAAAGGAAGTGGACTTAGCAGAAACACAGAGAAGGAGGGTATGAAAGAAATATTTCATGACTGGTGGGAAAAACTTTTTGAAAAGTGTTGACCCAGTCATCTGTGCATCATAATCTCTTTCCTGAAATTCTGTGTGAAGCTCTGCCTTAGGGAAAGAGTCTTTACCTGACAGGTCATTGAGTGAGAAGGTTGTGGATATCAGTTCAGGGGTAATGATAATACTTGTTTCTCCAATTTTTGAGATAATGGATGTAGGATTTTTGTCTTGAAGAAGAAACTCAGCATTCACCCAAAATTCTTGGAGGGTATCAAGATATATAGGAGCATCAGCGGTTAGGATTGTTAGGTATTTGAATTGTAAGATGATGTCGATGGTGGAATGGAATGGAGTGTTTTCATCTGTTTTTACCAGATATGGGAGATAAGTGTGGGTGGCTTTAGCTTGAAGATCCATTGTAATAGATTCCGAGTGTGAGAGTGAGTGGAATTGGACTAAGGGTTTGAGGATGAGGATGAAGAAGGCGGTTTCAGTATTTTGAAAATACAATGAGACAGTGTAACGACTGTTGTGGTAAAACAGGGTTTTTATAGGCTCTGGTGAAACCGCTGATGTGGCCAAAACTCTGCTTTTAGGACCAGACGTGGCAAACATCTGATGGTTAAACATCTGGTGGTATACAGCTGTTGCCAAAGATCTGATGCAAACAGCTGTTGTTTTACTAAAGTGCTGATGCTAACAGTACTTGATATATATATATATATATATATATATATATATATATATATATATATATATATATATAATATAGATAGATATATGTATATATATATATATTTAATGAAACAGTTTTTTATCTGATTAGAGGTTTGAAACAGATTTTTCAACCAAGCAGTGGTTGTTTTATCTGATCAGATGTTTGAAACAGATTTTTCAACTTAACAGTGGATAAAATGGATGAAACAGTGGTTGTTTTATACTTAACAGATTTTCAACCAAAAAGATATTTTTAAGGATGGATTTTGATTTTCTGAAACATTTTAATGTTTTTATTAAAACATTTGTGTTGTTTTATCCATGTTTAGCATACCAATTCTAGAAATCAGATTTGTAAAGGTAGATGTGTCTAAAGCTTTTGTCAACACATCTGCCAACTGATCCTCTGTTGGAACATGGTGCAGAGAAATCAAACCTTTTTCATAGCTATCTCTGACAAAATGATGTCTGATGTCTATGTGCTTTGTGGTTGAGTGAGAAACTGGATTCTTGATGATATTTTCAGCAGCTTGACTGTCCAACATGAGTGGAGTCTTTAGTGCAGTTATCCCAAAATCTAGCAATTGATTTTGAAGCCACATGAGTTGGGTTATACAGCTTGCAGCAGCAATGTATTAAGTTCAGCTATTGAAGTTGAAACAACTGCTTGCTTTTTGCTTTGCCAAGAGACTAAGGCATTCGCTAGAAACTGGCACCCTCCTAATGTACACTTCCTTGTGGTGTGGCAGCCAGCAAAATCACTATCTGAATAACCTGAAAGCTCAATGTTTCCATTAGCAGGATACCAGATACCAAGTGTGGGAGCACCTTTTAGGTATCTGAATATCCTTTTCACGAAAAATAAGGTTTGACTTTCTGGGTGAAGCCTGGGATCTTACACAAACACAAGTGGCAAACATAATGTCTGGCCTAGATGCAGTTAAGTACAATAAAGACCCAATCATGCATCTGTAATGTGTTTGGTCAACCAGTTCATCCTTGTCAGCAATAGTGAGTAGCTTGACTGTACTCATGGGTGTACTACATGGCTTACAGTCATTCATCTCAAATCTTGTTAACAAATTTTTCACATATTTGTTTTGATGAATGAATGTGCCATTTTGCAGTTGTTTCACTTGGAAACCAAGGAAACACTGAAGTTCACCCATAGCACTCATTTCAAACTCTACTGTCATGAGTTCCCTAAACTCTTCACATATTTTGGTACATGTGGATCCAAAAATGATGTCATCCACATATATTTGAACAATCATTAGATCTTTCCCTCTCCATTTTAAAAATAAGGTTTTATCAATTTTACCTCTTGTGAAACCAATGGATAAGAGAAAGTTGGAAAGAGTTTCATACCAAGCCCTAGGTGCTTGCTTGAGTCCATACAAAGCTTTATTTAGCTTGTAGACATGATCAGGATGGAAAGTGTCTTCAAAACCAGGTGGTTGACATACATAGACCTCCTCCTGAATTTTGCCATATAGGAAGGCACATTTGATGTCCATCTGATACACCTTGATGTTGTGGTTGACAGCAAAGGCTAGAAAGAGTCTGATAGCTTCTAACCTTGCTATAGGAGCAAAGGTTTCATCATAGTCTATCCCTTCTTCTTGTCTGAAGCCTTGAACCACAAGCCTGGATTTATTCTTGACAACTATACCCCTTTCATCAGTTTTTTTTAAAGACCCACTTTGTGCCTATTGGACAAACATCCTTAGGCAGTGGTACAAGTTCCCATACTTGTTGTCTTTTAAACTGGAGGAGCTCTTCCTGCATAGATTCTACCCAACTGTTGTCTTTTAGTGCCTCTTGGTACTTGACAGGTTGTGTGAGAGATAGAAAATCTGCAAAAAGACAGATATTTGAGGATTGGCTTCTTGTTAGCACATCCTCTCTGATGTTGCTAATGATTTGATCTGGTGGATGAGCTCTTAGGTAGATTAGATCTCCCTGATATGGTATGATGGCGTTTTGAGGTGAAGGACAGAGGTTTGGTGGCTCTGTTGGTGTAACATCTGTTTGCACTTCTGTAGTGCCATCAGATGTTAGAAATGGAGGTGGGGGAATGGGTCCAAGTGGTGTAAAACTGGACTGACTTTTGTCAACAGATGATTAAGGAGTGGATGTGAAGGGTGAAGCAGTGGTTTAAGGGTAAGACTGGCCAACAGTGGCTGACTCAGCTGTGATAGAGTTTTGACAGTTGTTTTGAACAACTGCTTCCTCTGATGTAGAATAGATTTTATAGTGACTTGGGATCACAACATCTGTTCTGTAATCTTGTTGTGGAGATTGTAGAGTACCTGCATTGTTATTTTTGACAGTAATATCTTCAAATTTGAATTTATCTAAATCAAACAACTCAGCAGGATTTGCTGGGATTTTTAGGGATGAAAGTTCATTGAACTTTACATTCAGAGTTTCTTCTATTGTCCTGGTCTTTGTGTTAAACACTTTATAGGCCTTGGCAGTAGAAGAATATCCCAAAAAGTATCCACAATCTACTTTGGCTGCAAATTTTTAGATGGATTCTTTGAGATTTAAAATGAAACATGGGCAGCTAAAGATTTTGAAAAATGATTAATGGTTTGATTTTGAATAAAATTTCATAAACAGCCTTTTGATGTCTTGGGTTGATCAAAACTCTGTTTTGAACATAGCAAGCAATGTTTACAGCTTCTGCTCAGAAGGACAGTGGCAAACCAGAATCTGCTAGCATGGTTCTTGCAGCTTCAATAAGAGTTCTATTTTTCCTCTCAACCACCCCATTTTGATCTGGTGTTCTTGGGATGCTGTACTTCCTCACAATCCCTTTTGACACACAGAAGTCATCCAACTCCTTATTTTTAAACTCTGTTCCATTGTCACTTCTAAAGACTTTTACTGGCAAGTCATATTGTTTTTCAACTTTGGTGACAAAGTCCTTCAAGATACCTGCAGTCTCATCCTTAGAGTGTAAAAATTAAGTCCATGTAAACCTAGAAAAATCATCAACTATGACAAGACAAAATATTTTTCTTCTTAGACTCATGATTTTAACTGGGCCAAACAAGTCCATGTGCAACAATTGTAGACATTGACTTGTTTTGGACTCATCAATGGATTTGTAAGAGCTTTTATGTTGTTTTCCTTTTAAACAGGAAACACAATGCTCATCAAATTTGAATTATTTTGATGGTAAACCTCTGACAAGGCTTTGTTTGGAGAGAGAGTTGATAGTTTAAAGGTTGGTATGACCTAGTCTCCTATGCCACAATTCTGTCTCCTTTGTGGAGGCAGCAGAAAACAAACAGACATTTGCCATAGGATTGTCCTTCAACATATCAACTACATACACATTGCCACTCCTATGAGCAACAAGTTGTGCTTTGCTCTCAACAATGATGGTATCAATCTTTTTCACCACTTCTGGTCCAATAATCTTACAAGTTTTCTTAGTGAAGAATGAGCCATAACCTTTGTCACTCATTTGTGAAACACTAAGAAGATTAAATTTAAGATTATCAATAAGATTGGCATTTTCAAACTTGAGTTTCCCAGCCTGAACAGTCCCTGAACCCAACACCTTACCTTTTGAATCATTACCAAAGGATATATCACCCCCTCCATGAGCTAAGAAGTCTAGAAGAAGGGCTCTACCTCCTGTCATGTGCCTGGAGCCTCCACTATCTACATACCAAAGACTATCTAAACAAGCAGAAGCTCCCTGCACAGCAGTAATGAATTAGTTTTGGTGAGTGTCCAAAGCCAAGTTGGCTTTGGATGGGTCCACAGACTTTTCAGTCTCAAACTTGGGAAGATGATCAGTGGTTTGAACTAGTTTTTGAATCAAGTTCAACAACTGTTGCTGACCATTTGCAAGTGCTTGAATGTCAACACTTGGGGCAACAGTTGTTTGATCACTTCCAGAGAGATGATAATACCCATAGGGATTTCTGTTCACTGTTGGTTTAGAAGGTCTTTTTGGTTCCTCATAAACATGTGACAGATTATGACATGGTGGTTGTCCATATCCTTTTGGGTACTTGCTTGTCGGTGGAGCATCTGTTACTTGGACATCCCTAGGAGTAGATGTTTCAAGACTTTTGGTAACAGATGTTTGGGCTGGTGTAAAAGTCTGTTTGGGCTTTCCTTTTGAAGCACTCACCACCTGACTTGCAAGAGTTTTAGCCTTGTACTCTTGTATTTTGACATCAAAATTTTTGAGATACAGACACTCTTTGGTTTTGTGATTCTTTTTACCACATATTGAGCATGTGGCCTTTGAATCACATACACTTGTTCCTTTGTTGAGATCATATGCTTTTAAAAGAAAATAGTTTTTAGTAACATGATTCTTCTTTTCACAGAAATTACAGAACAAGTAGACAGACTTTTGTTTCTTTTTCCCCTTTTCAACCTTCTTTTCAACAGATGTTTGAGCATCTGCTGGAAGGTTTTTCAAGGGAATGACCATTGCCTGTGGTGCTGTCTTCCCCTCAGGAGTTTTGAAATCAACTGGTTTAAAGTTCTCAAGAGTACCACACTCATCAGACCAAGTTGGTTTAAATTCATAATTTTCAAGTTCAGTGAATGATGAGGAGCCTTCTGGTTTTTCTAGAACAATTTTCTTACCATTAGGTTCAGTGATTTTAATCTCTTGACCCTTCAAATTAGTTGGTACTACCTCAACTAACTTTTGATCCCTTTTGTCAGTGTTTTCAAAAGATGAAGTAGTGGTTTCAAAACCAAAACCAAACTTCACATAACTTTTGGTGTGTTTGTTGAGTAGCATTTCAAAACCTCTACATGATTCCACCCATTTCTGACATTCAACTTGGGTGGACTCAAGCTCACTTTTGCAACTCTGATATTTAGTTATCATAGTTTGGAGCTGGTCTTTGGTTATAGTTGCTTCATGTTTTAAGCCGCTTATTTCAGATTCTTTTTCAGTTAAATTTGTTTTTAACTCTTTTGAAAGTTTCTCAAATTTAACTTCATCATCTAAAATTTTCTTTCTAAGGTTTTCATTCACCTCTTTGATGTTAGCAAATGCTATTACATATTTGTCAGAACACAAATCTTTAAGGATTTGAGGAGATACCTTAGCAGCAGCCATCAATGCACAATCACGCTTGCACTCACAATCATCAGATGCACCCCAGGGATCTGAGAGATTCACAACCTCTTCTTCAGGTTTTTTACCTGCAACTACTTCATCAACAACATCATCAGTCACAACTACAGATTCAACTTCTTCTACCATAGCCATGAAACAAAAATTTTCTAGTTCATTTTCAGCTTTGGCAACTAATGCAAAATCTTCATCTGTCAACTCATCTGGTAGACTGCTCCAATCAACAAAGCCTTGTGTGAAGAAACTCTGTTGACTGATCTCTGCAGGAGTAGTGGGTGAAGCAGCAGTCATTGGCACAGGTGCCTGAGCAACAGGTGTTTGCACATAGTGGATCTGAGGAACAGTGGTTTGGACAAACTGGACAGGAACAGTATTTGAGGATTGTGCAAAATGAGCAGTGTTTTGCATATTAGGTCCAGGGGTATTATAGGAATTTTGATAAATGTTGGTCTGAGGCCTTTGATTTGGATAGGTAATCATAGGTGTACCATGTTGACTCCTACATTCCCTAGCAAAATGACCAAGTCTATGACATTTATAACACTTTATCTTTGATTTATCCAACCCCACCTTTGATCTGCCAGTTAACCCTGGAAACCTTCTCCCAGTTTTCTTGTAAAAATTGTTAGTTCTTACACTGAGAAGGTCCAATGGGTGCATAATGTCCATTATTACAAATCATCAGGGTCAAAGTATTTCAGTTCATCATACTCAAAGAATATGTTATCAGATGCCTGGATATCACCACCACTTGCTGTAAAAGCATAGTTTGGTGAATAAGAATCAGAGTTAAAACCTGAGTTAAAACCTGAAGTTATGTCAATGAAATGATCATAACTCTGATCCTTACTATTTCCAAGCACCTCATCATGACCCAAAAGTGTTGGATTACCAAATACATAGTCATCAGACACTTTTCCAGAGTCCTGGAGCTTCTTTTTCTGGTTAAGCTCTCTCTCATAGGTCAAGAGCATACCATGAAGCTGGGTCAATGATAGGTCCTTGAATCCAATTGAGTTTCTCATAACTATAGCAATAGTGTCCCATTTATCTGGTAAAGATCTTAAAAACCTATGGTTCAAAGTTGAATGAGGGTAAGTTAGACCAACTAGTTTTAGTTCACTAATGAGACAGTTAAACCTCTCAAATTGTTGAGTTAATGACTCTCCCTTAACGTGACTGAAAGTTTCATATTGTTGGTTAAGTATTTCACGATTGTTTTCAATAACCTCTTCAGTCCCACCAAATTGTTCTTTCAGTGCATCCCACAACTCATTTGCACTGTTATAGTGTAACAGCCCAGCATATATATCATTGGGTAGAGCCATGTCCACAATACTGAAGGCCTTAGCATCTAAATCAATCTTCTGAAAATCCTGGTCGGGGTAGTTTTCAAGTTTCTTGGGCTCCTGAACCTTGGGATCTTCGGTACTCGGCACCATCGGAACATGTGGTCCGAAGATAACCGACTTCCAACACCCAGTGTTCTGTTGAGCTAGAACATGGCTCATCCGACGTTGCCAGATATTGTATTCAGATCTGACAAGCATCGGTGGCTTGTTGTTCGTGCCAGTGTTGTGTGGATCGTGATTGATTGAAGCCATTCTCTGATTTTTTGAAAACAAAGTCTGTTTATAAACGGTTGAATCGAAAATAAACTATTACTCTGTTTTCAATCCGACAAACAAACGATATCAATGATTGTGAGCTGATCTGTTTATATTAAATTGATTGGTTAGATCGAATTTAATTGACCAAGCTCCGATACCAATTGTTAGGATCTGAGTTTGATTGTTTTGATTTGTTTAAGTAAAATGAGAAATGAATGAAGTGAATATATATGGAAAGTGCAGCGGAATAGTAAACTATAATCAAAACAAAAGCAATAAATGTTTTCTTAATCGAATGCTTTCATTATATTGAAAGATTACAATCAATTACAAGTACTCCCCCTCAGCCTGATCACTCTGTGATTGTTTGTCTGAGAGAATGTTGTGAGTGACCAATAGAACAGTACAAGCACTGTTCTATTTATTGATAAATCTAAACCACTGGTGACCTAGGCTGACGTCAGCTAAGATAGTGACCTCTAACAGAATAACAACATAAAACATCTGCCCTATACAAACTACTGTTACATTACAAAACACTGTAAGGTAAACTACTGTTGAGGAAAACTCTGATGGTCTTGTATCATCTGTTGGAGCCTAAGTGTTGTTGGCTCCAACAGACCTTTAGTCTTCAGCACTTGATCAGCAGTTGTTCTCTATCAGACCTTTGGTCAGTAGTTGTTCTCTATCAGTTGTTATCCAGCAGTCCTTTGTAGCAGCAGTTGTCATAGCAGTTGTTTTGGTGGATCAGTTGTTAGGGTCAACAGTCTTTTGGGAAGAGTATGTTGTAAAGGTTGTTTATTTATGTGGATCAATTGTTAGTATATTTTGGCTTTTCAATCATCTGTTCTTCTTTAGGTCAGCAGACCCAACATATATTTTTTTTGTTATCGTTTGTTTTATTGAGTTAATACGTTTGGTATAAACTACATGTAGTTGTATGATAAAAACAAATTGTATAAAAACATTGTTATTTGAAGGATGATGCATACATATATGTATGCCCGAAAGTTAAACCACTAAAAAAATCTAACTATATTAGTGAAATACACATGTGCATGCAGTAGACGTTTCTTATTTTATAGTTCTTATATAGAGGTGTTTTAAGTTTATTCATATTTGTTGTCATACACGTGTTTTGTTTTCAATTTATGTTATAATATGCATGACTAAACACTTGACGAGTTCGAGTGTATTATATATCTCACTTTGTGTCCATTTAATGATCATTGAATAAAATTTGTGACCACTTATATATCTGTATCGCTTCCATTTAATAATAATTTAATTACGGTAATTGACAATTTCTTCAAAAGTGTGATTTAATAGTGAAATGCACATGTGCATACGGTATATATCTGTATATATAATAGCGAATTGCACATATGCAATAGGGATGACGTCATATTAGCCATCTTTTTATTTTTTTTATTTTTTTTGAATCATTAATACTAAATAATCATTTTGGTGTTTTTATTTTTTTATTTTTTTAGGTCATATAATTTTTATTATTTTTTTTATTTTTTGATGGAGGAGTTTTTGTAGACACACTTCATATTTAAAAAAATGTCAACTGTTCACACTGGTTCCTTAGTTCTCTCCTTAAATGGTGGTTCTCGAATAATCCAAATTATATATATATATATATATATATATATATATATATATATATATACCAGTGGGAATGCCTGCACGTTACGACGGGTATCCTGCTTAAAATCAAATTCATATATGATGCCTATGATAAAAAAAAAAAAAAAAAAAAAAAAGTATCAATGACAGGCTTGACTTTTGCACACGTGGAACATCACTTGATCAAATTGACCAGTTTGATGGGTAAAAAGTCTGAGTTGCACAAAAAGAATTTTCACAAACATGTCTTTTGTAACAAGTTAAAGGGATTTAAAGATACCAAGGTTAAAGCACTTTTGTTGCAAAATAACAATGTATGTTGGTTTTTTTAATATTAAAAATTATTACATAGTTCTGTTCAAAAATCGTGCAGCTCGTGGTTGCTTGAAGTTCGCTTGAAAAAAAAAAACCTCTAAAAAAGCTCTCTGGTAAAATGTTCGAATATAAATGAGCCGAGCCCAAGCTGAGGTAAGGTGAGAGAAATATGCAGTATCATAACATTAATTAATTCAAATAAGATTACACACATAATCATATAAACGTACATTCTCGTGTTGTGCCTCATATTATAACAACCTAGATGGTTGTTTTATGATGTTGAACCACAAGGTTGAAGCCTGGAACCAAATTGTTATACCATAAACTAAACACTTGATTTTAATTGATGCCTAAGCCATAAAATCTATAAACAGAGAGATATTTAATAATTATTTATATTTTGCTATTATATACCTTTTCTTCTAGGGTGTGGAAGTTGTTTAGGATATGATCTTAGACTACAAGTTTCAACACCGGTCTGATAGTCCCTTGGGTTTGGATTCTGATTTTGATGTTATCAATTATGTATATAATCCACACAGTATACCATATATTGTAATGATTGCAATCAGGGTTTCAAATAAACACACTAAAAACAAATATATTAGAAAATTTAGATGTGAAATATTTCGAAGGCTATCAACACCCTTTATGAACCAAATTCCTGCCTGATGATTCCATGTTGTGCATACCAAGCAACTTAGGCATAATGTAGATCAAACACACAGTTAAGCAAAATTATGAATCTAATAGACACATACCAAAAAACATATCGAGCATCAGCAAGAGTGCATAACTTTAGTTGAGAACAGATATTGTTGCGCCGATAAAATATCTAACCAAAAAATAATCAGGTTTAGTTGTCTGAAGTTTTATGAGATAAACTATTAAACGTGCTCGTGACTATAAATATATTACACCGGTACCTCAGATAAGAGCAGCTTGACTATAGTCTTTCGATACTGATTAATAACCAATATCCTGTATAGTTGGCTCATAACCTTATGAGCCTATGTAGCCCGAATTGTGTGATTGATTTGAGTGATAATGGTCTATTTCCTTATGGTGCTTTCGTTGTTTCCATTTTTAGTTTTCTTCCTTGGTCTATTTCCAGATTCTTGCTAGTTTTTTCTTGGTGGTATGAATCTCATTTGGAGTTAAAAAAATGAGATTAACAAAAGATAAAACTGAAATAAAAGCAAATAATTTTTAGAACATATAGTTGGACCTGCTAACAAAGAGGTTCCAGAGTCAGCAATTGCTGCACGACCAGCTGTGCAAAATCCTAAAATAGAAAGAATGATCTCAGAGATCCTACAAAGTTCATAATTTTAAACAATATTTTGGAATGAAATCACAGTGAATTGTAGAAAAAAAAGGCAAAACAGGAATATTGCAAGTTATCAATAATTTTATCTCCAAAAAGTACGTTACGCATATCGACGTTGTTGTATTGCCACCACTGAATTGGCAGTTATGCGCCAATTCTGGAATTCGAATTCAACCTCATCATACAAATCTTCATCAATTATTCAATTTACCAATCCAGATTCCAGTTAAAAAAAAAAAAAAAAAAAAAAAAAGCAAACAAAACTGATATTGTAGCTTGCTAATGAACAAACCTACAAACCTAAAATAAACCATAAAAAATGAATGAAAATCATATGAACTTACTAATTCATATCCAGCCAATTGAAGATTCTTCTTCAATTTCGTATTCCAAATATAAATTGGCTTATATCGCGAATGATTACAAAACACGGAAAAATGAACTCAGTTATGCAAACTATTTTGAAGCACATATTACCCGAACAACAACCAATGCTATTGATCCAATCCTTCTTGAAAACCCTGTAAAAAATAGTTTTAATAACAAATATTTTAGCCTAAAGTCATGCAATCCTTTAAATCTAAAAAGGCAATTGGTAAGTCATAATCATGGTTTGCACTGAATTAAAGTTTTATTCTTTCATGAGGCTAGCTACTAAAGATATGTAATATATCAAGAATCATATAAATTATCAAACCTGTATTAGTTGGAAAACATTACTTTATTATAATTATAAATCTATAAAAATTAGTCTTCAATTGTTGATGAAAGGAATGTATACATGGATCAATTAATGGTAGTTAGTTAAATACGGAAAACAGCTTCATAAAGTTAAGCACATGTTCCCGTATATAGTGAAAGCAAACTTCACATTTAGATATTTACCTCAACTTCACATTTAATATAAAACTTCAAATTGTAACTAATCCCACTTATTACGTCAAATGAAACAAACCCGTAATTGTAGCATGGACCACATTTTTTTTACTCTTTTTGACCCTGCAATGTTGCATATGTTGCATACTAGCTTGTACCCCGGGAGCGTCCCGGGTTGAGAAATCTAAGTAAAGTAAATAAAATTAAAAGTATTTACTATAAAAATGACATCTATGTATCAACTTACATTAGATACTTTAAAAAAAATATATCAAAAGATCCATTTCACCTTACAACATCAACACTTAAAACAGAATATTAAGATCCCAAGCATTTCAAGGGGACAGAGATTGTTTAGCACCAATACATTCAGTCAAAGGTATTTAACTGCATACAATAAGATTTGAGCTATTTCAGAATATGGTAGAAAAAGAAAACATAGCAATTACCTATTGGAGAGCGTCCCAGATTAAAATATCTAATATGACATAATAAAATATCTAATATGGCAACATAATTAATGACTTGCCAATATATGATTAATGAATATTATTATTATTATTATTATTATTATTATTATTATTATTATTATTATTATTATTTTAAACAAAAAACTGTCATAAGTTATCATATTCTAATATAAAAAAGGGTAATTGGGTCGGGTATCACCTAATCTCAGGCTCGACCCAAACTCACAATTTTTTTAAACTAATTCCAAACCTGACACAATGCCTGTCGGGTTACAAAAAATAGTCGTTTTTTTTTCTCTGTTTTTTATATAGCACTATGGTACTCATTGGAAAGATAATAAAACGGTCATTAATTTGGTGTAATTTTTTTCTTTAAAAAATCTCGTATATAAAAGATATTAACGTTTAAAAGTTATGAGAGGAAACATGAGAGAGAAAATAATAAAGTTTTAATATTTACATTTAGTAGATTAGGTATTTAATAGATTATCTTAATTCATATTTAAACCATATTTATATCTTTTTTTAATTGGTCTAGAGTTGCCACATCACATCCTATGTGGCATCTCTTAAAAGAGAGATTGCATAATATTATGACATGTCATAAAAAATGCTTTGGTTTATTATATATATAGATAGTATGTCAATAATGCTTTAATATTTGAGGAAAGAACAATTTTCAAATCTACGAGTGGCTCAGAGTTTTTGAAATATATAGATGTTAGACAGGTTGTAGGTTGAAACCTACCATCCGCAATCCTTATGTCACACCCTCAAATTCCACATGCAGGGTTCAATCGCGAGGCGCGTGACACATCAGGATCCTAGTCAACGATCACAATAAACAAACACTAAACATGCATATATATATATATATATATATATATATATATATATTGAAATCAAAACATTATGCTTTGAGCCATAAACCAGCAGCGGAAGCATTTCTTGTTTACAACCAAATGGCATATTATAGTTTACAAAACATTGTTTAATATGCATCAAAACTCTAGACGCTGTACAAGACTCCGTGCTCCTAGACCGTTAAGTGCTACCTTAGCGACCTGAGAAAACATGCCAAAAATGTCAACATATAATGTTGGTGAGTTCACAGATTTTCTTTTATAAAAGAGTTGTTATAAATTTGAAAAGATCATTCCCGTTACTACTAGGTTATAAGAACGTTAGCTAGACGTTAAGTGTTTTTACTACTACGGTTGGGAACCCATTACTAAACATGAACAAGTAGTTAAAGCGTGCCCAGATGATTGGGCTATTACCGATGCCTCTGTGAACCCCGTGCTAGAGACAATATGCACCCGCGCGGCCCCGCCGTCGAGTGGGGTTTGTGAGGCCCAATAGATCTATCCACATTTCCCTCGTTGTGCAACCCGCACATTCATGGTTTCCCCCTGGGACTTTCCATAAAAAGCCGTATAGTATTGTAAAGTAACCATAGTATAACATGACCTTTAGTAAGTAAGTATGTAGCATGTTTCTCCCCCGAAAGTAAAACAGTAAAAGTGGGGCTGTGACACTCACCTTAGATTGCGTTACTTGAAAACAGTTAAATAAGTATGTATGATAGCCCCAAATAGCGGCGACCTATCATAAGATGTGTATAAGTATCCGGACTAATAACCCGCAGGTTAACTAGTCCCCGAATGTCAAGACCATAACCATGTACGTTTGAGAACACCTTTGACTGTTAAACCGACCTTACCAAACAAGACCCGACACCCCATTGGAGACCGGACATCCCACGTGTTAGCCGAATACAAGATATCATGCAACTTATGTAGTTATACACTTAATACGCGCAAGAGTTCACCTAGTCTAACATATCGCTCAATTAACGCATAAACAAGTCCGAACACGTGTTACTAAGTCATTGGACATGTCTCGGGGTTCCTATCATGTTCCTAGGTGTCAAATCATGTTTCGGGATGTCAAAATATGCTTACAACAGCAGTACACGCGATTAGGAAACTAACATGCAATTAGGAAAAGTCAGCTGGTGATTGCAGAGAGTCAACAGGCGAGTAGAAGGCTAATCGCCTGATGTTTCATGCGATTGGGGTCCTAATCGCCCCTGCATCAGGCGATTAGGATTCCCAATCGCCGGCTGCAGCTGCGTGGCACGTTTTCGCGCGTTTAGCCCTCCAAATCAGATCCGAAACATGTAAAATCACCCAACATCAAACCTAAACTATTAACTAACCCATTTCAAGCAAAAACCCCCCAATTTATCTCTGCTCTAACAAACCTCGGTGCGATTATTTCCAAAAATGGCAAAGTACTAGGTTTCATTAACTATGAAATCTTTCCTTAAATGGCAATAACCTGATTACACATCTTACAACTTGCAAATCATCATCCCTTTGTTATAATATCATTCTAATGTGAATCCTAACAACAAACAATCATTGAATCATATCATAACATCCTAATTCTTCAAGAATCATCCAAATGGGTCAAAATGCATACTTTCATCAAAACACTAGAATAATATCTCAAATCCTTAGATAATCATCGTATTAACTCCTACATATCAGAAGTGCTTCAATTTCATGGAAACATTCATGTTCTAACCACCAAAAATCATCATATGCATAAATACTTCACATATAGCAAGTATTATGGTGTAGACTTGTTTTAGAAACTCACTTCAAAGGTTTGTAAAGACACACACTTAGTAAAACAAGTTCTGGACTTTTGGGAACCAAAACAATAAAATTACAAAGGTTTGGGATGAAGAACGCACCTTGGATTTTATCAAAGAAAGGTATGTAAGCTTGAAAATGGTGACTTTTGAAGCTAAACAAGTTCTAGAGGTGTTTTGAGGTGTGTGGGAGGCTTAGGATCTGTTAGGGTTGCACTAAGGGTGTTTAGAGAGTCAATGGTTGTATTTATAGGTGTTTTTACTCGTGCAACACATATCAGGCGATTGAAGGAACAGATCAGGCGATTAGGAGCCTAATCGCCTGTACCACTAGCGATTAGGGCTCCAATCGCCCCTAATCCTTCCCCAATCGCCTGCTTGTCTGGCGATTAGGCTAATCACCTATGCCTAATCACCTACAGCATCGTAAGTGGGGTTTTTGGCGCGTTAAACACTATTTTAACATATATGCGCACGTATTCACATACTGACAAATCACATAATGATTATAAACATATAATGCACTATAACTAACACGTTTACATCCGTTCACCAATTCCCGGGACTAAAGACTTGCTTGTGTGTGCTAAACCTAGTGATTCCACGAATCATCAATCCTTGTACACATGATTATGGACCAACTCATGATGATCCCGCGGATCATCGTAACGACTCGACTGACCTAGTTAAGTACGTAATATGCATGACTCGCTAAGGTAGACTTGCTAGTTTAGTCAATGTTACTAACCTGAGTTTGTCGGGTGTCACATCATCCCCTTGTTGAAAGAATTTTCGTCCCGAAAATTACCCAAGGCTTAAAGGAAGAGATGAAAGAAAAGAAAAATTTTCCAGTTGCCACAGCATCCCCCTGTTGAAAGGAATCTCGACCCGAGATTCATTCAGCTCCAGCAGGGACATATCTTGATTCGAACGCGCGCATAGGAAATAAATGAGAATACTTAGCTTTCATTTGATCCTCCCGTTCCCACGTGAACTCCGGTCCACGATTTGAGTTCCAACGAACTTTAACAATGCGAATTTTACTCCGGCGAAGGCTACGGATCTTATAATCGAGAATCTCAACCGGTTCTTCCACAATACGCAGACGATCATCCACCTTGATCTCTTCGAGAGGAACAACCAAAGATTCATCCGCCAGACACTTCTTAATGTTAGAGACGTGGAAGACATTATGAACATTACTGAGCTCAGCTGGCAGATCAAGCCTGTATGCTACCGGTCCAATCCGTTCAATAATTACGAACGGTCCCACATACCGAGGATTCAATTTGCCACGCTTCCCAAAGCGTATAGCGCCCTTCCACGGAGACACCTTCAATAAAACCCTGTCGTCAACCTCGAATTCTAACGGCTTGCGACGACGATCGGCATAGCTCTTTTGACGATCCCATGCTGCTACCATGCGGCTACGAATTTGTACGATCTTCTCGGAAGTTTCGTACACAAGTACCGGGCCGGTGAGTTGACTCTCACCCACCTCAGCCCAACAAAGAGGAGACCGGCATTTCCGCTCGTAAAGAGCCTCGAACGGAGCCGCCTTGATACTAGAATGGTAGCTATTATTGTAGGAGAATTCCACCAATGGTAGATGACTCTCCCAACCCTTGCCAAAGTCGATCACACATGCCCGAAGCATGTCTTCTAGTGTTTGAATCATCCGCTCACTTTGACCGTCAGTTTGCGGATGATAGGCTGTGCTCATATCTAACTGAGTACCTAGAGCCTTATGCAAGGATTTCCAGAAGTTTGAGGCGAACCGAGGATCACGATCAGAAATAATAAAAACTGGCACCCCGTGGCGAGAAACCACATCCTTAAGATACAAGCGAGCCAAATGCTCAAGGCCATCAATTTCCTTGATAGCTAGGAAGTGAGCAGACTTTGTCAACCTATCGACGATCACCTAAATCATGTCGCAACCACTGGGCGATCTCGGAAGTTTGGTCACAAAGTCTATTGTAATCCGTTCCCACTTCCACTCGGGGATTTCAGGTTGTTGCAGGAAGCCGGACGGCTTTTGGTACTCAACCTTGACCTTGGCACAGGTCAAACATTTGCTTACATACGAAGCTACATCCGCCTTCATGTTCGGCCACCAGTAAAGTATCTTTAAGTCTTGATACATCTTATCGGAGTCAGGGTAAATAGAATACCGGGATTTGTGAGCTTCATCAAGAACGAGCTCCCGCAAACCCCCGAATAAAGGGACCCAAACACGTTCAGCAAAATAATGCAGGCCATCGGACCTGAGTTCAAGGTGGCTATCGGCATCATGCATGGTTTCAGCCTTGAGGTTTTCCTCCTTCAAAGCTTCTTGTTGCGCCGAACGGATTTGGTCAAGTAAACTAGAATGGATAGTGAGCTGAAGAGCTCGAACACGATGAGGCTTAGCGGATTCCTTCCTGCTCAAGGCGTCTGCTACAACATTCGCCTTGCCATGATGGTATTTTATTGCACACTCGTAATCATTAAGAAGCTCGACCTAGCGACGCTGTCGCAAGTTCAACTCCTTCTGATCAAAGATATGTTGGAGGCTCTTGTGATCAGCATAAATGGTGCACTTGGTACCGTAAAAGTAATGCCTCCAGATCTTCAAAGCAAAGACTACTGCACCTAATTCTAGGTCATGGGTGGTGTAGTTTTTCTCATGAACCTTAAACTGACGAGAAGCATAAGCAATGACCTTCTCGCGCTGCATTAACACACAACCGAGACCCCAAATAGAAGCGTCACAATAAACCACAAAATCGTCCGTGCCTTCAGGCAAGGACAGGATAGGAGCAGAACAGAGTTTAGCCTTTAGCATCTGAAAGGCTAACTCTTGCGAATCACCCCGGTCGAACTTCTTGTCCTTCTGGGTAAGCGAGGTGAGGGGTTGAGCGATCTTCGAAAATCCCTCGATAAAACGACGATAATAACATGCAAGACTGAGGAATTTCCGCACCTCAGATGGCGTCTTTGATGCTTCCCAGTCTTTGATAGCTTCTATCTTAGCTGGATCAACATGAATTCCTTTTTCATTAACCACATGACCAAGGAATTGGACTTCACGCAACCAGAAGCTACATTTAGAAAACTTGGCGTACAACTGTTCCCATCTCAAGAGCTCCAAGACAAGACCCAAGTGTTCCCGGTGGTCCACTTTGTTCTTGGAATATACTAGAATATCATCAACGAATACAATCACGAATTTATCAAGATAGGGCTTACAAACACGGTTCATCAAATCCATGAATATAGCGGGCGCATTGGTGAGACCAAAAGGCATGACTAGGAATTCAAAATGGCCATAACTAGTTCGAAAAGCGGTCTTAGGAATATCGGCTTCATGGACCCTCAACTGATGGTACCCCGATCTCAAGTCAATCTTCGAATAGAAACTAAAACCCTGGAGCTGATCAAATAAATCATCGATGCGAGGAAGAGGATAGCGATTCTTGATGGTAACCTTGTTCAATTCACGGTAGTCGATACACATACGCTGGCTTCCGTCTTTCTTCTTGCAAAAAAGGATAGGGGCTCCCCACAGGGATGAACTAGGTCGAATGAAACCCTTCCCCAATAATTCCTGCAACTGGTTAAACAACTCCTGCATCTAGGGAGGTGCAAGACGATATGGGGCTCGGCGATAGGGGCTGCACCTGGGGCAAGTTCAATACCGAATTCGACCTGACGATAAGGCGGAAGGCCAGGTAGTTCTTTAGGAAACACATCGGGAAAATCACAAACGACAGGAATATCTTCAATCTTCTTCTTTTCTTCCGACGAAACTGAAACAAGAGCTAAAATGGCAGAATACCCCTTTCGAAGATACTTATAGGCTTTCTTACACGAAATGATACTCAAAGGGACACCGCTCTTCTCACCATGCACCAAAAGAATTTCTCCATTAGGGAGAGGAAGTCGAATAACTTTATCTAAACAAACGATCTCAGCATGATACAGAGATAACCAATCTATACCCACAACAACATCAAAACTACCCAAGGACACCGGCATAAGGTCAATAGGAAAGGAATAACCCGACAATTCAAGGCGACACTCCCTAAGGACGTGCGTCGCTTCAACCTTCTTACCATTAGCCAATTCTATCAAGTACTTAGCCTCTAAAGGTGTGGGTACCCTATCAAGCAATTGACTAAACCCAAGAGATATAAAACTCTTATCGGCACCAGAATCAAATAAAACCAAAGCATAGTGATTATTAAGAAGAAATGTACCGGTAACAGTGTCAGGGTCCTGTTGGGCCCCGCTCGAACCAATCACAAAGGCACGAGCATTTCTGCCTCCACCACCATTGTTCCCATTACCCCACCACCATTGTTCCCATTACCCGATCCATTCCCCCCAGATTCGCCCTGCTTCAACTTGGGGCATTCACGCTTGTAGTGTCCAAGCTCACCACAGTTATAACACCCCTGCTTTCCCTGATTTCCCTGAGGAGCAGCAACCTGAGGAGCTTGGGCAGGTGTAGCAGGTGGGTTCGGGTTACCCCGAAGATTGACCCAACAGTCCTTAGCTACGTGCCCCTCCTTATGGCACCGACGACAACGGTTCTTGTCACAAGAACCAGTATGATGAAACCAACACCGCTCACACTTAGGCAACTTCCCAAAATAACCCCCCGACTTCTGCTCAAACGACGATCCCCCAACATCACACCTCTTTACATGTTAAGGCTGAGCTGAACTCGAGCCTTTACCCACGCCTTCCCACTTTCGCTTTTGCTCTCGGGAGCCTTCACAGTAGCGCCATGGGGAGGCAAGACTCCTTCAGCTACTTTCATATTGGTCAGCCTGTGAGCCGACCGAACAACTTCAGAATAAACAGTGAGATTGCCTGCAGCTACCAACCCCGCAACCTCCTGCACCAATCTAGAAATATAGTGCTCAATTCTCCGGTATTCCGGTGTGTGCAAATTCGGGCACAACACCGCCAGCTCATTATGTCTAGATGTGTACGCTTCAATCTCAGACCCCACCATCTTGTGATTCCAGACCTCATGCTCGAGCTTCTGGATCTCATCCCTCGGACAGTACTCGCGTTACAAAAGCTGCACGAATTCTGCCCAGGGCATATCATAGGCTTCCCCAATACCCATGGCCTGGGTAGTGGAGTTCCACCAAGTCAAGGCTTGACCCTCAAGGGTCGCAGAAGCATACTTCACGCGGTCGCCCGCCGGGCAACTGCACATAGAGAACACGAATTCAACTTTTTCCAGCCATCAGAGCAGTCCCACTGCCCCTTCGGTTCCACTAAAGTTGTGGGGCTTGCACTCCATGAACTTTTTGTAGGAGCACTGGGGTGGAGATGGATTGACAGCACCACCTGTGACAAGACACACAGATAAATAACAAGGAAGGAGGTACAGTTACGTGAAACAAGGTAGAATAGGTAGAAATTGACTTACCACCCATAGCATTATGAGCAGCTTGGAACGCAGCCAAGGCTACGTTCACGTGCTGCTGCAGCACATTGTCCAACTCCGCTTGGGTCATATTAACGTTGCCGCGGCCACCGCGGCCACCACGGCCGCCAGCGCGGCCGCCTCTGCGACCTCCACGAGCTCCTGACATCTTCTATCAAAACATGAAACAAAAGACTTAGGCTTACCCGTGGTATAACCCACTAGGAATTTCAAGAAACTAGACCGGGTCCAATTCGGGTCCATCCGTTCAAACGCAAAGTCCACTAGGGTTCCCATGCATTCCAGTTTATGATCTCGTGTGCACCCGACATGATAAACTGTTCTACATGGTCCTCCAGGTGCACTTTAAGCTTGAAGTTCAAAGTCACCGGACACTAGCACCCAATCATGGTATTATTGTAAGTATAAGTATAAGATAGTATGTATAAGGACGAGCGTGTCTATTGGAGCATGGAAGGGAGATGTCTGAATCCCTGTACAGATATCAAGAGTATGCCGAAGCTACCCCAATGTACACCGTAGCCAAGAAGCTTCAATAATATGATGTTCTCCGTCGAATCATGATAAGGATGAGTTAAGGAGTAAAATGATAAAGGAGTAAGTAGATGATGTAGCGTAGAAGATGATGACACCGACACCCCGACAAGTTATAATGTTACCCACATGTTAAGACTCGACCATATGTGACCGTCTAATGTGTGTGACTCGGCTATAGACTAGACTCTACATGTAGTCGTAGATTACTATAACCGTTGGCTCTGATACCAATTTGTCACACCCTCAAATTCCACATGCGGGGTTTTACCGCGAGGCGCGTGACACACCAGGATCCCAGTCAACGATCACAATAAACAAACACTAAACATGCATACACACACACACATATATATATATATATATATATTGAAACCAAAACATTATGCTTTGAGCCATAAACCAGCAGCGGAAGCATTTCTTATTTACAACCAAAAGGCATATTATAGTTTACAAAACATTGTTTAATATGAATCAAACTCTAGACGCTGTGCAAGACTCCGTGCGCCTAGTCCGTTAAGTGCTACCTTAACGACCTGAGAAAACATGCCAAAAATGTCAACATATAATGCTGGTGAGTTCACAGGTTTTCTTTTATAAAAGAGTTGTTATAAGTTTGAAAAGATCATTCCTGTTACTACTAGGTTATAAGAACGTTACCTAGACGTTAAGTGTTTTTACTACTATGGTTGGGAACCCATTACTAAACATGAACAAGTAGTTCAAGCGTGCCCAGATGATTAGGCTATTACCGATGCCTCGGTGAACCCCGTGCTAGAGACAATATGCACCCACCCGGCCCCGCCGTCGAGTGGGGTTTGTGAGGCCCAATAGATCTATCCACATTTCCCTCGTTGTGCAACACGCACATTCATGGTTTCCCCCTGGGACTTTCCATAAAAAGCCGTATAGTATTGTAAAGTAACAATAGTATAACATGACCTTTAGTAAGTAAGTATGTAGCATGTTTCTCCCCCGAAAGTAAAACAGTAAAAGTGGGGCTGTAACACTCACCTTAGATTGCGTTACTTGAAAACAGTTAAATAAGTATGCTATGATAGCCCCAAATAGCGGCGACCTATCATAAGATGTGTATAAGTATCCGGACTAATAACCCGTAGGTTAACTAGTCCCCAAATGTCGAGACCATAACCATGTACGTTTGAAAACACCTTTGACTATTAAACCGAGCTTACCAGATATGACCCGACACCCCATTGGTGACCCAACATCCCACGTGTTAGCCGAATACAAGATATCATGCAACTTATGTAGTTATATACTTAATACGCGCAAGAGTTCACCTAGTCTAGCATATCGCTCAATTAACGCATAAACGAGTCTGAACACGTGTTACTAAGTCATTGGACATGTCTCGGGGTTCCTATCATGTTCCTAGGTGTCAAATCATGTTTCGGGATGTCAAAATACGCTTACAACAGCAGTACACGCGATTACGAAACTAACATGCAATTAGGAAAAGTCAGCTGGTGATTGGAGAGAGTCAACAGGCGAGTAGAAGGCTAATCGCCTTATGTTTCATGCGATTGGGGTCCTAATCGCCCCTGCATCAGGCGATTAGGATTCCCAATCGCCTGCTGCAGCTGCGTGGCACTTTTTCGCGCGTTTAACCCTCCAAATCAGATCCGGAACATGTAAAATCACCCAACATCAAACCTAAACTATTAACCAACCCATTTCAAGCAAAAACCCCCAATTTATCTCTGCTCTAACGGCCTCGGTGCGATTATTTCCAAAAATGGCAAAGTACTAGGTTTCATTAACTATGAAATCTTTCCTTAAATGGCAATAACCATATTACACATCTTACAACATGCAAATCATCATCCCTTTGTTATAATATCATTCTAATGTGAATCCTAACAACAAACAATCATTGAATCATATCATAACATCTTAATTCTTCAAGAATCATCCAAATGCGTCAAAATGCATACTTTCATAAAAACACTATAACAATAGCTCAAATCCTTAGATAATCATCCTAATAACTCCTACACATCAGAAGTACATCAATTTCATGGAAACACTCATGTTCTAACTACCAAAAATCATCATATGCATAAATACTTCACATATAGCAAGTATTATGGTGTAGACTTGTTTTAGAAACTCATTTCAAAGGTTTTTAAAGACACACACTTAGTAAAACAAGATCTGGACTTTTGGGAACCAAAACAATAACATTACAAAGGTTTGGGATGAAGAACACACCTTGGATTTTATCAAAGAAAGGTGTGTAAGCTTGGAAACGGTGAGTTTTGAAGCTAAACAAGTTCCAGAGGTGTTTTGAGGTGTGTGGGAGGCTTAGGATCTGTTAGGGTTGCACTAAGGGTGTTTAGGGAGTCAAGGGTTGTATTTATAGGTGTTTTTACTCATGCAACACATATCAGGCGATTGAAGGAACATATCAGGCGATTAGGAGCCTAATCGCCTGTACTACTGGCGATTAGGGCTCCAATCGCTCCTAATCCTTCCCCAATCGCCTGCTTGTCTGGTGATTAGGCTAATCACCTATGCCTAATCGCCTACAACATGGTAAGTTGGGTTTTTGGCGCGTTAAACACTATTTTAACATATATAAGCACATATTCACATACCGACAAATCACATAATGATTATAAACATATAATGCACGATAACTAACACGTTTACGTCCGTTCACCAATTCCCGGGACTCGAGACTTGCGTGTGTGTGTGTTAAACTCGGTGATTCCACGAATCACCAATCCTTGTATATATGGTTATGGACCGACTCCCGATGATCCCGCGGATCATCGTAACGACTCGACTGGCCCAGTTAAGTACGTAATATGCATGACTCGCTAAGGTAGACTTGCTAGTTTAGTCAATGTTACTAACCTGAGTTTACCGGGTGTCACACCTTACCACGCCATCCCCACCAACAATGGACAAATGTTTCTAACTCATCATAGCCAAGCCAAGGAATTCGATCATTCACTATTTACCCGGATGTCAGTTAATAAGGCAGTTGATCAAGCAACAACACAAACTCTCAACTTCTTGCCCAAGTTTAAAATTATAAGTTGAAGCAGTTTCTTTGTATTATTTTAAGCCCAGTTTGTGTCATGTGCTTTGAATATTTATAAATTTGAATACATATGAAAAGCCATTTATATTTTTGCACTTCTGCTAGAAATTTATTCATACAGACTATATTAGTATATAGTTGTATATGGATGAACTTACAAGTAAATAAAGCAAATTATATAACTTCAATAACGTTGTTTTAAAGAATAGCCTTTGTTAGTGAGCAACAACAATCCAATGTGTAGACTGATTAAAAACATCACTTGGTAGAGTAGAAATAGTAGCCTCCACCATGTTAGGATGACCACCACGCCAAGCACCAGCATAGTAAGTCAAGACTACATACAGAAAACATGAGAAAAATGGATTGAAACATAAAAAAGGGGTCGAACAGCAGCCTGCCATGAAAATGCAAGAACATAAAGCAAATGGGTTGTGGTTTATCCAACGGGTCAAGCTAGTTGAGTTTAAAATCTCACTAAAATTTAAATGTGTCTTAATTTAAATGCTTAAATACTTCTACTTTTGTATATTATAGTTAACAAAGAAAAGTCAAGAAAAAAATGGACAAAAAGGATCTTGGCGGACCAACGTGACCCAACCCATATAAAATATTGTTCCAGCTGATTCATTAACCAACACCCTCATCATTCCACCAAAATATCCCATTAGCTGACCCTCTCAATTCAGTTCCCATGTCTCATATAACTTGTAACATGTAAAAAATGTAAGAGAAGGGACCTGTTTTATAAAATCACCAATCATGTGGATAACATGGATTAAATTCACCTTCATCACTATGAACCATGATCAATAAACCATGAATTCTAAAGGGAAAGTGCTTGCTTCAAAGATGACCTAAAAAGATGACAGTAGTGTATCGCATGATGCCAGCAAATCCATCACGATCTGCAAGACACTGAGAAAAGGTTAAATGTCTTTTCACTATAGTATGTGAAGTTAGTGCTGATAACCTATACCTAAACGTACATTCAAATAAATCATTTATATAAGAAAATATAGACCTACAAAAACGTAATTATTTATTTATCAACTAAAGCAAAAACAAAAAAAGATGCTTGAACCAAAATGCTACACAAATTATGTTTATCAGTAAGAACAATCAAGAAAACAAAACATCTTTTGGACCAACTAAATTCTATGTTACATGTAGCTTTTACACAGAGCCACTCTTGACCAACATTCAATAATTTTGGCATATTAATATAGAAAGGTAAACCACTTCAATTCATCAAAACTAAAAAGATTGCAAATAATAAAAAAATTACATTGGCAAATGATCGAACACCTAGCATGCATATAAATTATAACATTCACACTGGATTTATATGTAATCATATCCCACAATCTAATTAGATAAAAAAAAATCATGAATCTTGCACAAAGTAAAATATTTATTTCTATAACAATTTTTTTTAAACATCATCTTTCATTAAAACAAAATACGAAATTTACATCACAATAGAAGGTAGACGGGCAACAAGTTGCGCCGCCACCCCTTTCTAAATTGCGAACCCTAGTCTACCAAAGACAAATCCTTGCCCCCTGGAGATGAACTATTGTTGTGGACGACCCGTTGGACCCTGGTCAAGAAACGAATAGCTTCTGGCACTAGGGAGCCAAAGGTATCAAAGGACAAAGGGATAAAGACATGTTGGTTCTCTGCACAAGCTTTAGCATGCTTATCTACTTTCTTCGATTCCGCTTTTCTCGATGCTTGCCCAGCTACAAATCATGTTTCCCTTAACCCAACCAAAGGGGATACCACTGTGAGGTCCACACAAGAATGTTTCCCCCTCTCCCAACCAAAGACAAGCAGATCTGCTGGTCGCAGGGTGGATGTCCCTTTCGCAGAGTCGGTGAGAAAAATTACAGGGGCCTCCTTTTTGGCAGAAATCCCAGCTCTTCTCAGGATGTCCCACAAGACGTCCCTCACCCAATCATGGTGGTATTTGATCCCAGGGGGCTTTTTGCAATGAATTGCGTGCTCCCCGTATTTATCCATGCAAGCTTTACGGCAGATGGGGCATGTTTCATCTTCTGGAAACATAGGAATCATCAACCGGTACTTGAGTATAGCCTTGTACTCCATTGCAGACATGCATTGACTCAAACCCTCAATCGGGATAACGGTCAAAAAATCCTGAGCATGAGGACCCTTTAGGCATTCAATCACCGCTTTCTGGCGGGAGGACAACTCAAAAACTTTTCCCAGGCTCTGAGCAGTTTTGCTAAACAGAGCATTCGCCAAAGATTTTTGTGGCTTTGAGGGAGCGGTGTCCTTATTACAAAAACCGCCAATATTAAAGTCCGGGAGATAGACATTTAAGCGTTCGAGCGCCTGTTGATAGTCCGGGTCCAGCCCGATGACCCCACTGCTTCGAGGGATATGATCCTGAAGTTCCCAAGACTGAGCTCTAGACACCACAAAGGCATAAACCCCAACATCTCGAGCTGAAAGGAGGCCTAAACCGCCTAAACGCATCAGCAAGGATGCCAAGCGCCACTGGAGGTCCCCAAAGAAGGGGCCACCACCCACAACAATTTAAAGCAAAAAAATCAAACAAAGCACAAATAAGAAGTAAGAAAAGCATCCAAAAAAAAAAAGAAAAGAAGGGACTCGAGAGCTGCTATCACCGATCTATACCACATGTGCACATACTTAACACCCCACCTCAGCAAAGCGATACACATATAAGAGATGATTATACATATGCATTTAAAAGAAAGGCCTCAAGAACATTATCGGGTTCTTGTATATATACCTCAGCCATCAATGTTTCCGTGAATCAGTTCCATTGCCGCTGCATGCTGATAACTCAAAAAGTTATCATATAAAATGGGCATAAACAGTCTCATAATAGGGTATAAATTAAGTTAATATTGTAAGATTTGATACTTAATTCGTTCCTATTTGTATTTTGCAGGAATATGGAGCTCCAAAGCGGAAATAATGGATTTCCGGGCAAAAACAGACCAAAACAGGAGATTCCTGAAGATACGAGACTATCAGCCAGTTCACTATATATTTTGAAGACAATCCCAGGACTGAAACAATAATAAAATCAGCCCCAGAGTGACCAAGCACGCCCACGCACACCTGCACGAAGGTCCAATACGCGAGAGATTAACGCAGCAAACATGGAGAGCAATAAATCAGAGCTAACAGACATTGCACGCCCGTGCCATCACCATGTGCACGGCCGTGCAAGGGACAAGAGGTACAGATAGAGTCTGCCATGCAGCAACAGAACGTACGTGAGACAGCGTGCACGCCTTCGACACAAGTTGGCACGACCGTGCAGCCCCTGGAGGTCTATATATAGCAAGCCAACCCCCACCATTTGTTCATCCCTTCTTGTGCTCTCTTGGGCCGACTACCAAGCTTCTTCCAGAGATCTTGGGGTCCCTTAGGAGGCCTTCTGGTCCTCCTAACATCCCTCAATGGTTAGGCTTCGACCTACCTTGTTTAGCTTGGCCAAGAAGAGGATCGTAGAGTAGTATGCAATAAACATCGAGGGTTGTGAGGATCATGAGAGAATACATATCACTTGGAGATGGAGAGCTTGTCTATGAGCAGCCATGATCCTTGTGTTGATCATTCTTATGGTTGTATCTTTCTTTTATTTGCGAACTCGCTTCGATTTGTAGACTTTTTATTATTATTACTAGTAGTTTATTTTTAGTTATTTGTTGTGTTATCCTCTTCTAATCTTTGTTTGTTTATCTTGGTGACAGGTTTAAATAATGATTAACTTAATAACAACTTTAACTTAATTAATTATTGGTATAATCAGCTTCTGGTAGTCCCGAGCTAGTTCCAAGGCGAGGAAACCGGGAGTGAGACAGATCCTTCGGGCTTCTGATATCTAAACCGGATTCTAGGGAATGGCTTCTGAAGTGGACCAGATCTGAGTGATACTTTTCTGGTTCATACCAGATGGTTGAGTGACCTTCTTGGCAAAGGATGGTTCACCTGTACAGTGCCGAAGCTTGGTTCTTGAATCGGTGGGGGCCGAACTCAATTTTTTTCTATCGGTGGTGGCCGGGTGATCAAATCGGTGGGGGCCGGACTTAATCTGAACTCAATTTACCTAAGAAAATCGCAAAATTCTTCCACTGCGCCAAAAAACGGTGGGGGCCGAGGCCCCCTCGGGCCTTCCAGAACCTCCGCCCCTGCGCCTGTAGGTTTAGGGGTTGCCTTTGTTAAGGATTTCATTCAGCTCGGGTGGTTAGGGTTGGGTAATCAAGTCATCACTTATTTAAAACCAATTTTATAGTTTCTAGACTTATAAACATTAAAATGTCATCAAGATAAATAAAACAAACGTTCTTTATCTAGTTCTCGTTAGTACAACGCCGTTAACCAATGGATAGACCGCCTTCTTGTGGCAACCGTAAGAGAGATCTTTCGGCTTTGACCGTTAACCAATGGGGATACGTGGTTGCCAGAATAAAGAGACTCTTTGGTACGGAACGCGAGAACTAAGGTGAGGTGTACGATGTCCCTAGCCGAAGTGAAGCCTCCAATTTAAGAAGATGATAATTTAGAAGACCCGAAGTCTTGACCGCGGTTCGAGGAGTCCGCTATACGCGAGGCCCTGGCGAAGTACCCCAGGTGGACGCACGCTGGAGAGGTTTAGCATTCTACGTAATAGTCGCCTTCGCTTCTCTATCAAGGAGTCGGAAATTCAAGATCACTCTTGTCTTCCACACAATTAACTATCTTAAACTATTAACTTTAATATTAAACTTAACTACTTAGGCGAAGGGTCCCGAGGTGTGCATATCTATCTACTATTTTATCCCACCTTAGCTTTTATAAAAACCAAACGTTTTTAAAACTCTTTTTATTAAAAGAACCCCTCCACTTTATTTTCTTTTTAAAACCCGATCATTTGATTGATGAAAGGTTGAGTAGGGGAAAGTGTGAACCTTGGAATACGATACTCAATACTTACCACCGAGACTATACTATGCACGTCAGGTTCTCTGCCTATGTGTTGGTTTTAGTTTCTGAAGTAAATATTGTTTACTTTATAAATTTAAAACTTTGTTAATTGAGGGTTTAGTAAAATCAGTCTTTTTCCCCACACCACTATTTTGGGATTGTTAAATTAAAGTATTTGGCACCGGGGAAATTGACATCTTTTTAATAGTAAAACCAAACGCATCACATGCCTTCTGATAAAAACTTCCCAAATCAGTTCCCTGTTATCACCTCATATAATGGGATATGAATCAACGACTTCATTAGCTTTCATTCATTCAATCAATCAAGACGATTCAGTTTCATTCCATCATGGATGAATTAATTTTGGTTCGAAATTAAATTTGGGATTCATTGAATGACGGTCGATTGAATGGTATATGGGTAGGGTTAGAATACTATTTTCATATTGCAAAGGAGAAGGTGGGTGAAATGTTTACATTATCCTCATAAGTTTCTTAATTGTCACAACTATCCCCATAATACCCTTAAATTTCTTGCTTAAATATGTTGTACATGTAGCTTCTTAAGTTGTAGGGATATGAAAATTACAATCTTAGCCATCACTCCTCCTTAATAAGATTTTATATATATATATATATATATATATATATATATATATATATATATAGATATATAGGTTTAGGATCTTGTACAAAGTACATTTTTCGTGAGAAGTGTGAGAAGGACTAAGAATTGACATGTAGACATCATGTTTTGGATTTAGGAATTATTTTTTAGGTTGTTTTAACTTGAAAAACACCAAACACAACAATCTAAAACACATACAATGTATTATAGTCATTAAATTTAAAAAACAGCTAAAACACACTACTTAATGCTTAAAACACACTGCTAATGTTCTTAGCATGGTGTTTAAAGTTTTAAGCCTAAAATACATTGTTTTCGGGTTTTAATTGTTATGTTTGGTGTTTTTATAGGCAAAACAATCCAAAACATCACGACATGTTCAAAAAATGATGCCTAAGTATCAATTTTTAATCCTTCTCACACTTCTCATAAAAAAACCACTTTGTACACGATCTCGACCCTATATATATATATATATATATATATATATATATATATATATATATATATGTGTGTGTGTGTGTGTGGGGGGGGGGGATAAAATGAGAACTCGAGTGAGTTGTGAGAACAAGAGAACTCATCTGGACCATTGATCTTGAGGATCCAATGGCCGAGATGAAAAGATGAGACTTTTTGTCTTGACATGATTAATAACTATTTTTTTTAATATAGTAAAGTACATTAAAGGGTATTTGGGTAAAAACCTATAAAAGAGAAAAAATTAATATAATAACATGTTAATTTTTTTTTCATTATACAAAGATTCATGTTTTTAAACTTTATTTTATTTTTTTAATTAATTTACTTTTTAAAACAAAAAATCAAATATTTGCATTCTGTCATCTTCCTCTCGTTTTTACACTGGTGTAATTATTTATACCAGTGTTAACTTACATCTATATAAACCAACCATCCATAATTTTTGTATGATTTACACTGGTTTACACCAGTGTTTACTCACATCTGTATAAAACCAACCATCCATAATTTTTGTATGATTTATACTGGTGTAATTATTTACACCAATGTTACTCACATCTATAATACTAGACATCTATAAGTTTTGTATGATTTACACTGGTGTAATTATTTACACCAGTGTTTACTCACATCTATAAAACCAAAACATCTATAATTTTTATAATATCAAAAATTACGCTAGTGTAAAATAAACCACCAAAGATCTATATAACCATATTACGCTGCTGTGAAATAACTAATACCATCTATACATTCGTATTACGCTAGTGTAAAATAACTAGTAATATCTAGATCTCTAGATATCTCAATCAAACCCATGTGTCCCTCACTCTCTCACTCTCTCACCCTCTAGATTCTCTCTCGCTCTCTCTATATATATACATACACACACACAAACACATGTAGGTTGATCCAGTGTGTGAACCTATGTGCATAGATCAAGTTAAAAACATTTGAACACACACAGAAGCACATGAACCAAAACTTCACCATGTGCATGCTGCAGCAGCTTCTACTTCTTTTTTATTTTCTGCAACAAGTAGCAGCAATTGATCAGCATATTGTATGTCTTATTATAAATACAGACTAAGATTTTGTTTTGTCCTCACCATTAATTAACAATACCTCAATAATAATGATAATAATAATAATAATAATACCTGTAAACCTTCTGACGACCACCATCGAACCTTCAGACGACCTTCATCGACCACCAAACCCAAACACCATCATCGGACCTTCATCGACCACCATCAACACCACAGCCCCCTCCACCACATCGAAACCCACCCTTAACCACCATCGGAACCCACCCCTCAACCACCTCTGGAACCCACCCTCAACGACCATCAGAACCCACCCTCTAGACCACCCTTAACACCACAGCCCCCTCCACCACCGTCCAACCACCGCCCTCGAACCCACCATCAGAAACCACCATCACCTCTGAACCCACCACCGCTCACCCCTATCGCCGTCGCATTCTCAGATCAATTCTGTGTGTTTTTTTAGAGAGAGAGAGAGAGACAGTAAGAGAGAGGGAGAGAGAGAGAGATAACTGGTGTGTGTGAGAGAGAGAGAGAGGTGAGATATTATTATTATTTAAAAGTTTACTTGGGGTGGGGGTGGGGTGTTATTATAACTAAAATACCCATAAGTAATTATGTACAAAGACTTTGTTACCCCTAATTAAAAAAATACAAAAAATTACAAAGATGATGTTGTGTCACTTGGTGATTGGTCCAGAGGAGTTCTCTTGTTTTCACAACTCAGTGGAGTTCTCATTTGATCCAGATCCTATATATAGGTTTATGTTCCTATACAAAGGATGAGCTTTGTGAGAAGTGTAAGAAGAGTTTTGGGCCATTAGATTGGTTATTTGGATGGCTAAGATCTAATAGTGGCAAAACTGTAAATATTGTTTTTAAAAACATGAAGAGGAAGGGTAAATGAGTAATTGGTCATTTTTAGATAAAGAAAGGAATCTTTCTCTCTCTCACTCATTAACTCCTACGATTAATACTCTCTCCCCAGTCTCTATCTCTCTCTTATCAAAACCTAAATCATCAAAACATGTTATCATCAAACTTCTAAATCAGATGAGGAAAATTGAAAAAAGTATGAGGTTTAAACTTCCATGTAATCATGATTTCACAGAAACAAGAATGGATTCAAGGTGTTTTAACGTCTGGAATCTTTGGGTTACCATTCGCGTCATGGTGTTTTAACCTCTGCAACGATTGCGTTATGATTCATGACTAGAATGGTGTTTTAAATATGTTATTGATAGATGTTTTTAACATGATGTAAGCCATTCATACCTGTATGTTCTTTTTTTATGATGTTCTTTGGGAGCTTTGGTTTTTTATGCATATCAATGTGTTTTATCTCCATCTTGGTTATATGGTGTTCTAATGTTTGGAATAATTGTGTTACATTCACATCTGAATGGTGTTTTATGTATGTTATTGGTAGATGTTTTTCACACAATGTAAGTTATTCATATCATTATGTTCTTTTATTTATGGTGTTCTTTAGTGGTTTTTGTTTTTATTCATATCAATGTGTTTTATCTTTATGGTGATTGTATCAGTTAGTTTTATTTTTATACACCCTAAAATGTTGTGATTGATATTACACCATGTATGACCAACATCCATTACATAAATATATTTAAAACACCAAACGTTGTGTAAAAAAATAAACGTTTGCCTTGAATATAAAACACCACAGGTTGATTATAAAACACTGCTTATCTGTATGATATTTTATAACTGCATATGAGAATTATATGTTGTTAAAACATGTTTGAATTCTGAATTATGATTAATGGAAAAATCCCTGTAAAAACTCCATTGATAAAATGGTACCTAGAATTTATTAGTTTGAAACATGGAATTAGCCGTGTAAAATTGGTGTTTTTGAATTTATTTCAAGAATAAAAATTATGCATATTAGTCATGAATAACTTTTATATTTCTTAAAACTAAACAAAAATTCATGATTAGTTGGTGTTAATTTAAATTTAGAATTATTTGTAGTTATTTGTTTATTACCAATAAACAGTTAATGAGTCAGCCACACATCATTGTCTTCCTATTCTATGGTTTGTTATGTTTATGGATTATATTGTTTATAAACTTATTGTATAAATTCTAATGGGTTTAGTTTAATTTAGTTTAGTTTAGTTGCTAATAGATTTTTACCCACTTTGTGATAAGAAAAGTTTGAAGTTGTTTGAAGCGAATCTAAGTCTGTTTGAAGCTATTGTTGAAGCTATTGTTTGGACTGTTGTTTGAAGTTGTTGTTGAAGCTGTTTGAAGAGTCTATTTGAAGCTGTTGTTGAAGCTGTTCGAAGAGTCTGTTTGAAGCTGTTGTTGAAGAAAATCTAAGGGGTTGTTTGGTTGATTAAGTGCTAAATCATTAAAAGGTCTAAATGGTTAAAAGACTCTGAATGATTAAGTGCTGAATGGTTCAGCTATGTACCAAGTCTAAATGGTTCAGCTCTTAACCATTCCATTCAGAGCCTTGAAACAAACAGTCTGAATGCTGAACCATTCAGAGAGCTGAATGGTTAAGAGCCTCGTTAAGAGGCTACCAAACAGGCCCTAAGTCTGTTTGAAGCAACAACTATTGCTTAGCTGTTGTTGAAGCAACAACTGATTGAAGTGTATCTGCTTTTAGTAAGTTAATTCATTATGGTTTTCATCTTAGCTCGTCTGAGGCATCATGTTTGTTGAAACCCAATGATGATGTGGTAAACAATGTTGAGGAGCATAAGAAGCCTGTGATTCCGGATGATTTTCTTTGCCCGATTTCACTAAAGCTTATTAGAGATTCGGTTATTGTGTCCACCAGACAGGTATGTCGATTTCAGTATTATTATTACTGCAGAAGTTGTTTATCTAACATCAGAAACATGTTATTGCAGCAATTGTGACTACATATTTATGTAATAGAATGTTTATATTATTTTGCAGACTTATGAGAGATCATGCATACAAAGATGGATAAATGTGGATATTACATAACAGCATGCAATTACTTCAATTCTCAACCTCTCGATATATGAAGATAACTGAGAACTCATAATGCTTGCAAATGCGGTACCTTCAATTGTACATGTCCTTAGAACAGGAGCCATGGAAACAATAGAAAATGCAGCTGCTACCCTTTTTAGCTTATCACTTGCTGATGAAAACAAGATGATAATCGGTGCATCGGGTGCAATTTCACTATTAGTTCATCTTCTTGAAAACGGGAGCAAGAGAGGGAAATACGATGCTGCAACGGCTTTATTCAACTTGTGTATATACCAAGGAAATAAAGGGAGGGCGATCAGGGCTGTAATTAGGTAACTAACACTACATTTATGTTGTTGTGACTCTACGAGATCTTAGGTAACTAACATATGACCAGATTCGCAGCCTTGCACTACATTTATCAACACCTTATTGTCCTTCTTTGGCAGCAATCAAGACACTACAGTTGTTTTTTGGGTAGAGGCATGCATACAGCCTGACATATTTGATCGCCCCCAAATACAAAACGCACCGGCACCTGTTATCATAGCAATGACAGGTTTGAAGGCAAAACGGCTAACAGGTAACTTTTAACTTTCTTGTGACTGAACATTTACATCTACCTACTGACCAAACAACTTTTTCTTTAAAGCTTACTTGCAACTTCAAACTACAACGGCAACATACACTTACTTAGAGCCCAAAATCATGGAAACCGAGATGCTTAAAACAATGTGAGTTGTCATTAGTCATTTCTGCTATTTTTTCCATAAAAACTTTACACACTAAAGCAATTTTCTAACAGGTTAGCCAATATGGACCTTTCTAAACCTGTGATCACCCCCCAATAGAAAACACATCCTCTATCATTGAACTAAAACAGATGCCAACCAATGCAGTTACGGCATGTTTATATCATTCTTCCCCACCGGCACAAGGCGTTTAATTGTATTTCCATTTTAATTACAGGGTAAAAACTTCGTGATTAACGGGACGATCACACAAGTGCACATCGACAAAAATTGGTATTACACTATTTGCTTGAAATGTCACGAAAAAAGCTATCTCACCTACGACAAATGGTTCTGCCCTGAACACGGAAATCTTGATGACACCAATCTCATGTGAGCGAGTTGTTTTTCTCCCCTTCTATTAACATGTGTATACTCAACAATTTGTATTTATAACTTATTACAGCAACATATATTAAAACCATTCCAGATTTCCTAGAAACAAACTTCAATTACCAGTTGATATACATTTTTTCATACTAAAAAGTGGACAGGAGAAAACTGTTACACGTATGTATACATGGACTAAAACCTGATGCGTGTATACATAATTGAAGGGAGATGCAGCACCTATTTAAACGTATACCGACGTTCATTGCTGTCATGTTGTATTGTTTTACTTATTACAAAAACATATATTAAAACCATACTTCAATTACCAGATATGTACATTATTTAACATTTTGCTTATATCATTTGTTATACTGTATTAACATCCTATAGACTGAAAATGAGGACTGACTCTACCAGTTTACACGCACAACTGACCACAATTGATTCTAATATGTTTTGACCAGGTACCGAATTCCGGTTACTATTGATGACAAGACGGACATGTTGAACGCAACCATCTTTGACAAGGCTGCGACACAACTACTTGAAAACCCATGCAAACAAATGTTCACAGAGGCTGATCCTCATACTCTCATACGCAAGATTGCGGCCCAATCGATCCAATTTACAATAAGACCAACAAAGGATGATCGTACAGGTTTAATAAGTTACTCAATCAACAATGTCGTGCGCCTGCAGCCAGAAAAAGGTGTTGAGAGCAGTTCAACTAGCAGCATTCCAGGTTCAACAACACCAACTCAATTAACTCCTGTTCCTACCAACCCGTCTATCAATGAAAAAAAAGGATACAACTGCAAGGCGACAAATGTTTGACACTGAAGGTATAGAACACTGTCTAAAACCCTAATATACCAACACGTTTTTTAATTATGTAATCTGTTCTAATGACAGAAAACAAAAATCCAGCCAAAAGACCGGCTACCGATAGCTAAATCTCCTGCACGTGGCAGGCTGCATCATAAATTGTCCAGTAACTTTTGTTTCGACTATATCTTTGTCACCTAATGTTTCTAAGTACTGTTATGTTCTATTTCTACCTATTGCGCCAGGCGCAATATGTTTATGATAGGTCTAGATATGACCACTTTGTCAACTTTTGTTTCGACTACATCTTTGTCACCTAACGTTTCTAAGGGTCCGATGTATGACCGCTTTTTCGACCAACATGTGACTCAACGGTTGCGCAACTCTATTCGCTCTGTTTGTTGGTAATGTATGGTTGTTATTTAGCAATGTATGACAACTTTTTCTTTATCATGTTATTTATCCTTTCTCAATTCGTTCACAAACATGTAAAGAGGTTGCCCATTGCGCAACTCGGAATCCCACTAGTTTACTTAATTTTTTGAATAGACTATATCATTTTTCTTGTTTTTTTTTTTTTTTTTTTTTTGATGCGTGTGATAAATAACATTATGGGGTATATAATATCAACATAATGAATAATCTTTGGCTGTTGGATTAGCTTTATGTGAGACAGGAAATGAAAGAATAGTTTTAAACTTGCACAACTTATTCATAAATAGAGAATATTGAATCAATATAAAAGTTATAATCATCAAATAATAAATTAAATACTTTGCTATAGTTATAGTAATAATAATAATAATAATAATAATAATAATAATAATAATAATAATAATAATAATAATAATAATAATAATAATAATAATAATACTTTTTATTAAAAAAACACCAAAACATTCTCATGACTTCGTGTAGGTTTCATAACATTCCTGATCTATAACTTTTTATTCCTTAATTAGCACTTTCTTAATTGTATACATTCATTTTAGAATATATTCGATAAATTAAGAGCATAATATACTTATCTTGCATCTAACCAAGCTTTTCTTTCGGCTTCGGTCTATATTCCATTCCCATCCATTGTAAACATGGCCTTTGAAAAATTCTTACAAAAAAGTCTTGTAGACATATATAGCTTGACATTGAAGTGTTGAAAGAATAACCACCACACACATCAAATAATTGTATCAATACCAATAAATATTACAGTTATATCAAAAGCAATAAATAAATATACAGTTCTAGTATTAATTATAGAAAAACAAATATAGATTGATCGAGAAACACCTATAGTTCACTTTATTCTCTAACTTTACCAATCATAAAATCGGTGTGACCCAATTTTCTTCAAATCAACCTTTTCCTCTATATATTCAACTCAACTCAACCACACCATTCATCAAAGTCCCTACTGCTTTGTGTGAACATCATGAATGAGCCAAAATATGCTTATCCTTACCCTGCTCAAGGTACTACCAGTCTTTAATATTTTTTATGGTTTATTTATTTCTTTAACTTGCATGTTTCAAATAATATGATGATCATATTCAACAGGTGGAGGAGGATATTATCAAGGGCCTCCGGTGATGGCTCCACCCCAGTACGCCGCTGCACCGCCTCCTAGAAGAGAACCTGGTTTCCTTGAAGGCTGGTAATGTCTTTTGATGATATACTTTTGTAGTTATTTTATTATTATTATTATTATTATTATTATTATTATTATTATTATTATTATATTTTTTTATGTTAATTGATAAGTTGATATTGGTGCAGTCTGGCTGCTCTGTGCTGTTGCTGTCTTCTTGATGAGTGTTGTTGTGATCCAACCATCGTATTCTACTAAAGTTCAGTGGCTGCTTGTTACCATAAATAGAAACTACTAATGTATGATCATGTTGTTTAGTGCTTTTGGTTATGTTATTATATTTGGATTATATTAATAACGTACTGTTCATTTGAATGGCAAACTCTAGTTTTAAAATTGTGGTATAATACTTCAGTAAATTAATACAAAACATTAGAGCATATTTATATTCTCAAAAAGGGTAAAATTAGAGATAATTTTCATGTGAGTTGATGCTTTTTAATCTTTAAGCTAATTAGGTTTGAAAAAAATTCAAAAAGGTTAAGTTCTATTTTTTTTTTTTTTTCAAAAAGGTTAAGTTCTATCACTTTTAAAATATTAAAAGTCATCTTGCTTATTTGGCATTGATGAGTTGGCTTGCATAGCCGGTTATGATCCTTTATTATATGTGGCTGAGGTCTTCTATAGGTGTCTTTTTATTATAAACCTAAACTAAAACCATTATTTATTTTCAACTTAAAGATCTCTAAATTAAGGTGTAAGAAAGATACAAGTTAAAGTTATTTAGCGATAATTTATTCTTCTATTTGGTGGGTTTGGAAAGCTTCGAAGACTTTGCTCTTCAAGATGGATTGCCATCCACCACATAAAAGGACATATGATGTATTTTTTTTCTTTTAGTTGAATTGTCATTAAGAATTGATCTAAGAAGCTGGTTGGTAGTATCTTAGTAATTACATTAGATAGAAAGCTACCTTTGAATTAGTTAGCTTTTGTAACATCTGTCACCAATTTAGGTTAAGTCCTACTGAAACATGATCATGTTACTATTTTGATGCATTATCTGAGACTTTATTTTTGTTAACATAGCCTTGATGATAGGTTATCTTCCTCATCATCATACTCGGTTAATCCAATTAATAAAAAGATAAAGTAGGGTCTTAAAAGGGTAAGATTTAGGTAGCCCTTGATAATAGGTGAACTTGCTATATTTTTTTTGGAAGTTCAATTTGAAACCATTGAAACACATGCTACTAATAGAAAGTTCCCGAACTCGATAAGCATAGAAATCAGGACCAACATCATTGAAAACATATTGATTATGCTGTTAATAGCTAATTACATCTAAAACCGACAAAAGTTTCCTTAGATGGGAACTTCGGTTTCAATACTAAAAACAATTGTTAGACCATAAGTAATGGTTGATGCCTCCTAAGGGGCATCTTTCGCCACATCATTATCATAAAGCCCCTAAAAATGTGTAATGGTTAAAGTCACACTTAATGCCCTTTTTTAGTTATTACTTTCCATTTTTTATTATCCTATTTAGACATTATACTAGAAAGGCCTCTCCCTCTTGATCACCCCCCCTCTCCCTCTCCCTCTCCCTCTCCCTCTCCCTCTCCCTCTCTCTCTCTCTCTCTCTCTCTCAACTACATACAACCACCGCCCCCACCTCATGTGTTCTATCTAATCACACCTAGTTAGGGATGATTAGGTTTAGTCGATTCAGGTGTTATGTTTTGGTGTAATCTATGTGACTAATCACTTTTGTCACACATGAAAGATATGAGATTACATTAATATGGCATTGATCGGTGTTGAAGGACTGGTCAAAAATAAGAATTTTAGAAAAGACCAACTACCTTATTAGTTATGGTAAGTCGGGTGTTGAACCACGAGCAGTATTTTGGAAAGTGTTATTTTTTAATAACTAAATTAAACAAGACGGAAATGTAAAACCGATTGGTTGATTGTTGATTAATTTGAAAATAATAAAAAAACAACTTAAGAGAAAATTTAATTGTAAACACTATGAGAAATGGTGACCTCTCCAGGATTCTTGTTAATCACTTTAGACAAGGTTTATTTAGTTTGCAAATTGATATCACATGGACATGACATGTGGTTAATATGATTGATAAAGAAGGTTGATTAATGACTTTGCTGACAGCCGATAACTAGACCGCGACTGTTGACTCCGTTGATTATCACCTAATAATATCTTAATGACTCGCAATATTGAAAGACGCAACTTGTAAGTATTCAATGACCCTCGATAAGAAACCATGTTGGTTGATGAAATCCAAAACAAGCATATCATTCAAATAACGTTCAACATCAATATTAAATAAACCACAACCGAAATCAAAAGTTTAAACATTCAAATTTTCTATTCAATTGTTTGACAAACATAAAACCTTGCAATCAAAACTAACCATTCACCCGGAGAGGATCACGGGTGATTAGCCACTCATGGTGGTGAAACACGCGTCCATTGATCGAAGATTGAAGGTTGACATATTGTCTTTCTCGAATGGATAATTATCAATAATTGTCTCCTTGAGTTGCAGCCAATAAAACTCTTCAACCACTCCCTTTTTGTGTCCAAAGTCGGCTGAATCATATTAGGTTTCAGATTTAGCTTTTATACATTAAAAATAACAACTTTCCTTTTTGTCTCAAGAGTCGCCGTAAGCTACGGTGTAACATTACGCATTTATACTTGTACGTTACCATCGTTTTGAATAAAAACGTCAAGTTTCCCATCATTATTTACCTTTTTAAAAATATTATTGCAAAGCATTTGGAACCCTAATATTATATTATTGTTATATAATATACATATATATATATAATAAATTGTCAAAAAAAATTATATGTTGAGGCCGGGGTTCGAACCCGAGTCCTCAGCCGGGTCACCCAACACACAACAGATTACCATCTAATCTACACGACTTTGGTGTTATTAATCCTACCTAATTTAAATATATAGTAACCCGCATTATGACAGTTGACTTAGAATAGTCAACTGAATCATCAATCAACCATAATCAAGCCAATTAACGCGCATTGACTTCTGAATTGGCATGATATCGTGATAACCGGACTATTACGAGTCAAACCCACGTACAATCAACATCAATTCATTCCATTTTTAACCAATCACCCGCGTCATCGTTTTTATAATGGTCAAACTTTCCAATTTGATCATCCTAGCCCTATCCCTATAAATTGGACCTACCCAAACCTTCACAACTCGCCGAACATACTCTCTCAATCTCAAATTTCTTGTTATTTCAACTGATCAAGGGTTATTGGTTCGAAGTTGACTTACGGGTTGACTATTCAATTCGTACACGATACGTTTTTGTAAGTATCTTTTTCTTCGTGGTTTTAACCTTCGGGATACACACAACGATAACCCTAAGGTTAATTGGGTTATCGTTGTGTAATTTGACCAATTGAAATTTCTAGGGCTCGATTATTATTTTGGGGAAGAACACTGATTTTGCATTGGTTTTATAATTATAAAGAACTGGAATCAAACACAACCCCTGATCTAGATCAGGTGGTTGTGTCTGATGTTGTTTAACCAAACCACGCGGGTTCGAGTCCCCTTGCAACCGGTTTTTACTCTTTTATTCTAAAACAAATATAAATCAATTTCTATTATTGTATATAATTAATTTAATCAAGAATCAAACGTTCTCAGGGTCCAGACCAGTTGGTCTGGGCTTGTGATTTAAACACACGAACCGGCCAAGGGCCCGGGTTCGAACCTCGGCATCAACAAACATATTTTTTTTAGACTTATATATATATATATATATATATATATATATATATATATATTCCTCTATACTTTTAAAATTCATTTTAAAATACCAAAACTCTTTTAAAAATTCTACAAAAATTATATTGTGTTAATCTAGTAAAAAAGTTTAACATACAATTTTTAGTTTTCAATAATTTATTTATTTAATATATATAATAAATAAATCAAGTTTATTCTATTTTATTTATAAAATTTATAAAAATATCAAAACAATTTTATAAATTTCCACAAAAACCATTCTGAGTTTTTATAACAATAAACTTTTCTGAAATGATTTTTATTTCTAAAAAATCATTTATTTAATATTTTTAATCAAAGTTTGTTAGTTTTAATCATAAATAAATCATAATAAATTCATTTTTCAATATTTTTGTACCAAAATTTTATATAAATTATTTCTGATTATTTGGAACAGAAATAGAATTTTTAATCTAATAATTCTTTAATTTTAGTATTTTTAAATATTAAAGTTAAATTTTGACAATTTGAAATAAATAGATTTAATATTCTATTTTTAAGAAAATAATTTTATAAAAATTATTTTTATACTTTAACTCATTAATGTGACCATCTTTGATTCAAATTTTATAAAAAGACTTTTGTCTATTTATTTATCAAAATTATCAAACGTTTTAATTATTAATCAAACAAGCACTTATCCCCAACTCGAAGCCCTAGAATACATTTGTAGACTAGATAGACTTAGACATATTTATTACCTTGATTATAGGGTAATACTTGGCATTGTTTGGGCAACACACTATTCTATTTTTCAAGAGATATAACATTTTGCTAAGGTGAGTTTTACGTAGCCCCTTTTCTATTTATCACCATTTTTGGGGTGAAACATGTTACAACATTCTATATGCAATTCAATCATCAAAGTGTCTATGTGTTTTTCTATGTTGCATTATGTCTTAAACATGACTAGGGTAAGCACAATATTCTAGCATAATCATTAACATTGATCAGCCGACGGTATACAATGATAGATCTATTGGACTGACAATCCCACCCGGATACGTGCCTCCTACAAAGGTTGCGTGGGTGATTGTTATCGCAACATAAACGAGTGAACCATGAGCGTATGGGATGTACCACAATACAACAGTCACAAGGGTTGATTATGCACTCGATTTACTTCTAGTATGTTTTCACATATGGACTAGACTTGCCATGACACTTGAATTGCACAACATTTTTATTCAATTATCAAAACCTATGTAACTCTCACCAACTTTTGTTGACCCAAAATATTTTCAAACTTAACATGTTTCAGGTTGTAGCTTGCTTGATGATTAGAGTTGATGCTTGAAGATGTGTATCTAGTATTTTTCATGTTGATGTATAAGTTTTTGTAGAACATTTGTATGTAATGTATTTAAAGCAATTATTGAAATTTATTATTTACCATGAGCTACTGAACAATCATCAATACGTGACATCCCGATGTTTCCGCCATCGGTTGGGGTGTTACATACGGATTGGTGCACACGCCTTACGGCCAGAATGTGACACCCGACAAACTTATGGTAATATTTTTTCAAACATATAAGTCTACCTTAGCGAAAAACATTTATTTAACGTACTTAACTGGATCAGTTGAGTCGGGTTACATTACGTATTGTCCAGGGTTCAATGATTCGGAGGATCATTAGGGTTATCATATGCACACACGAGTCTTGAGTCCCGTTGTTGGTGAATTACATGAATTGAATTAAGTGACAAACATGAATTGATCCATATATGATGTGAAATGTGTAAATACGTGATTATATGATGTTTATATGATTATACATGCTTAACATATGTTGGATTGCATGTTCATGGGTTAGAATGTGTTAACATGTGTTAAAACTCGTTTAAACGACAAAACCATTGAAAACTGAGAACCAGGAAATTGGTTCGACCCTTAGGGGGTTCGAACCAACACATATGACTCTCATTCGACCCCTGAAAACCTTCATTCGACCCTTGAAGGGTGCGAACCAACAACAACTATAAATATCATACTTTGCAACTTTTTCATCATTCCACAAACCCTATCCGGCATCCGCCCCCAAGTGCTCTCTCTCAACCCTAAACCTGTAGAAAGGAGTTTTTGATCTCGTTTATTAGATCCTACCCTACAAACACGTTATATAACCTAAACAAGAGAAGATTCAAGGTGTGTTCTTGATCTTAAACCATTTTAATCAATTTTCATTCGGTTTTATCAAACCCTAAGTGTTCAGATCTGATTCAAACATGTTTTCATGGATAAAAACCTTTCTAAACAAAACCTTTTCATTATATACTATTAATAGACAACTTACTTTGAATAGTGATTTTATTATTATTTTTGTTATCTTAAATACTTATAATTTTAAATACTTTCAACATCTTTATTAGTTGTGTGGTGGTTGTGATTGTTGGTTTACATGGTGATTACCCGGATTCGATTCTTCCAACCATAAATATGGTTTTTTTTTTGACAAAACAGAAGGGTATTTATGTAAAATCATGAGTAGTATCATGGGTATTTATGTAAAATCATAGCCAACTTGATGATACGTGTATCATAACGTGTCAGCCTCTTCTTCATTACTGCTATAATCATCCACGTGTCTTTGCCCTTGATATACACCTCTTAACTCAAGAACTTTACCCTCTATGCTTTCTAACCACGTAACCACCACAATTACTAAAATTTCAGGTGAGGAAAAGGGGTTCCGGGCGGCTGCTCATGGCGGAGTACCGGCAGAGCAATCCAAACAAATACACAACCACATCCATCTAATCTAGAGAGAGAGAACTATAGAGAGGGAGAAACCGGAAGAGAGAAAGAGAGAAAGGGAGAGAGAAGGAAAGAAAGGATTGGAGGAGTCGGTTGAGGTCTTCGATTTGCCAGCACATCTGGTTCAAGGGAAGCAGATAACAGAAACAGAAAGAGGTACAGGCCTTACGACCAGAAGCTTCTGAGTTGAAATTGTGAGCTGTTGCTTCTCGTTCTTGTCCCTTGTGATGTATTATTATTATTATTATTATTATTCAAGCCTCCGACTCGGTATTCTTGGCTTATCCAAAGTTCCTCTTAACGCTCAAGCGTCCATGAACACCTATCACTTTCCATGCTCGCTTTCAAGTGTACGCGACTTGATCATTTTCCTTCGGCTCACACGCGTTACACAATTCCATCTTAAGTCCATCCATTTTAGCCGCTTGACATGCGATTACACAATGTTGCGTAGTTATCTTATTCATAACAATATACTCATCCGATTCACATTAAAACAACATCATTACACAGATTAAGGTTCATGTTTTACCACGTTCATCAGGCATGCACTTTATCTAGCACTACAAAACATAAAGGATAATTAGCTACAAATAAACCCCTCCATTCTTATAAACTTTTGGCCAAAGTATCAAAGGAAAGAGAGGAACCATCAATCACATTAAAGCATGATTATACAATAATATGGTTAAGTACTTTAATCACGTCAACCCTAAGACTAGTTGCTCATCCATAAAAACTAAACCTTTCCCAAACCCTTCTCTCTCTCTCTCTCTCTCTCTCTCTCTCTCACAACCATTATATATAGGGATTGAACCTCATTTGTTTCCACACACCTCTCATTTGTTTTTATCCACTGTTGACAAAAGTCCACCCTCTATAGACAAAAGTCAGTCCACTTCCATTCCACTTGGACCTATTCCTCTACCTCTTTTCCAAACATCTGTTGACCATAACATAATGGCAACAGATGTTACTGCAAATCTAAATGACCAGGCTAAGGGGGAGTTGTAATTAAGCACTGTATAATCTGTGTTGATTAATGAAAAATATTTTGATAAAAACAATCTCCTGTTTGTTATGAATTAAAGTTATTTTCGCTGCACTTTCCATTTATATATATCATTCATCTACTTTTTCATCACTTTACTTTCATAGCAATCAAACTCAGATCCTAACACGGCTCTAGTCGGACCTAATTAGCCCTAGACGGTCGAACAAAAACGAGCGATTCCAGCCATATTCCGGCCAATAGTTGTAATTCAGGCCAAATTCTGACAAACCTGTAAATTCTGGCCAGTTTGCAACCAAACCATATTGATTCAGACGATTAGTCCTGTATACTTGATAAAATGTGTCGAGGAGGTTTTAAAACTTGTCTACTTAAAATGTTTTCCAATAAAACATGTGAGATATATATATATATATATATATATATATATATATATATATATATATATAAACTAAAAATTACATATGAAATTCCAATCCGATTAATTGCAATTGATCCTTATTATTCCCGATTAATCATTAGTTGGTACCCCACCGGCCGACCAGCACTTAGTGATGCTTACAACCATGATCTTCGGTCTGTCTTTTGGTTTAATACCAAGTTGCTGGAAACCAGCTTTGTGGTTAAATTTTGATAGAATTTTCGAACTAAAGACTAAAATAATGATTTTTTTTTGTCACAGTGGAAACTAGGGATGAGCATAAACGGCCGAATACCGATACCGCCCCGTCCCGATCCCGATCTCGTACCGAACCGATACCAAACCAAGTGTTTTCGGTATCGATTTTTTCGGGGTTGGTATCGGTTGGCAGCGATACCGTCCCGAGGTCATCCCTAGTGAAAACTTGTCATCCGCTAAAAAGTGATTTAGTGGTTAATAATTAATTACTATTTATAATATTCCTCAAACTTGTTCACTTCATTTATTGTCAAAGAATGCTCCGCACGTCCATTGTGATGTTATTGGTAGGGCTGTAAACGAATCAAACGAACACGAACAAGACTTTGTTCGTGTTTGTTTGTTAAGGTTACTTAGACAAACGAACCGTTCACGAACACACTAACGAACATAATTCTATTTTTGTGTTTGTTTGTTTAGAAATTCAATTGTGTGCGAACTGTTCGTGAACACGGGTCTTAAACACAAATAAACAAAAACAAACATTTAATATGCAACTAACTAAAACAACATTGTTAATATTAACCGTTAGACAAAGTACATCTACTAAATGATGTCGATAAGTCAAATTGTACTAACTTAGACATAATTATCTAAAATTACTTAGGCATAGGCATGAATACATGATATTCCTAATTCAAAAGTTTATAATTATTTTAAGTTTTAACTGGTGATCGAACATAAACAAGCATACACAAATGGATATAAATAAACGAACGTAAACAAAACACATTGTCGAACGTTCACGAACGCAATCGAACGAACGAGACATTTGTTCGTGTTTGTTTGTTTAGTTAATCAAAAGGAATTTTTTGTTTGTGTTCGTACATTTATTAAACAAACGGACACAAATGAACTTCCCGCCGAACGGTTTACAAACCGTTCACCGAACATTTGGTTTGTTTACAGCCCTAGTTATTGGTTCAATAAGGTATTGATTAACCAACTCCAGGCATTCATGAATTGTGAGTTTAGTGTTTTATGGAGGGGAGGTTATATTAAAACCCCCCACTTCCATCCCCCCCCTCAAAGCGTCTCGCTTTGGTCTAAGCGAGACGCTTTAATTACTTTTTTAACTACCTCGGTCCAAGGTTAATTATTCTAATTTTGACCCTAGGCGTCTCGCTTTGCCCAAAGCGAGGCGCTTCGAATCCAGGTTTTATTTTTGGGGTAGTTTTGGTGTTTTGAATTGGTTTTTTATTTTTTTAATTTTTTAATATAATTATTGTAAAAAAAATTATAAAAATTAAAAAACAAAATAATAACCACGAACTTGTATCGACTTGATATTTAATGGTGTTGTCCTTGAAAATAGCGATGGATGATATCGATCAAATTGCCAGAGAGTCATTGGTCTTCAAAGTTTCCAACCCCTAATACCATACAAATGACCATGTTTGAAAAATGGAGAGTTTTTATGAAAGTTGCTATAATAGTTAAACAAATGTATTTGTGAATAATACATTCATCAAAAAGGCCATCTCTTTGTTAGTCACCCTCATAGGGAAATATACTCTCACACTTATGCGTAGATCAAGGAGATTCATGAAAATATTCAGGAAGACCTTTGCAGAGGGTCACTTTTCATATATAAACAACACTATTCATATATCTAGGAGCAGGAATTGTTTACCTTCCCATTGATTTCAAGTATGTTGCCTTCATCGTTGACAGATATCTCTCCGACAACAACTGAATTTTACTTGCATGCCTGAAAGCGGTCCAACTTCTTGCCTTTCATCGTTAAGTCAAAAGCGGTCCAAATACCATTGTTGTTGGATATCCATGTGAGAATGAATGGTACAAAATTCTTTTGACAAACGTATAGCTAACCTGAAGTTCCTTCATCATTGACAGATATCTCTCAGACAACAACTGAATTTTACTTGCTTGCCTGAAAATGCAAATCCAAGATCCAGGATGAGCTAGATATTCCTCATGATGAGCAGGAATTGTTTACCTTCCCATTGATTTCAAGTATGCTGCCTTCATCGTTGACAGATATCTCCGACAACAACTGAATTTTACTTGCTTACTGAAAATGTAAATCCCAGATCTAGGATGAGCTAGATATTCCTCATGATGAGCAGGAATTGTTTACCTTCCCATTGATTTCAAGTATGTTGCCTTCATTGTTGACAGATATCTCTCCGACAACAACTAAATTTTACTTTCTTGCCTGAACATGTTGTTTTATTAATTTCCGATTCTTGATAGTTTCATTATACTCGCTTTCAGCCTTTAAATCAAACAGTAGATCGGAGATGGTGTTTACCCTCACATTGATCAGAGATATTTAAGCTAATCAAACTCATATCTCAAGCCCGTGCAAGTTATGTTGGAGCACTGTTCTTTTTGATCTTGATCTTCACACTTGCTTTAGGAGCTCTGATCTTCTTCCTATTATCTTTGTTAAAAGCGGTCCAACTTCTTGCCTTCATCATTAAGTCAAAAGCGGTCCAAATACCATGGTTGTTTGATGTTCATGTGAGAATGCATAGTATAAAATTCTTTTGACAAACGTCTGGCTGACCTGAAGTTCCTTTGCAACCTAGTTCCTTTTAATTATAAACAACATTAAAGAGGGACTTGTGATATTTCTTTTCAAACCATTCCCTCATATACCTAACACACTACAATAATTCACCATTCTATACATACAACACACATCTTCAAAACCATTCCTTTTCTGTAATGATCAGGAACATTCCAAATAACTGTTTAGTTATGGCTTTGATCAGAAAATCAATTCCTAAAATCAATGTTTCGATAATCCACACCTTTCTCCTTTAGGCCTCGGTAGAAAGGAACTAGGTTGCAAATATAATAATAATTTAAATAATTATAATAATTTAAAATTATAAAAATCTATCACATCATGATTTGCATCCCGACAATAATGAGTAACCTACTAACCTTTATTAATAGACTTCATTTATTTCTTCTTCATCTTCTTCTACTTGAAGTGCAGAATGATAACTAACCCTTCATCTTCTCTATTTAAAGTCCTAACAAAATGTAAACTAAAAGAACCAGGCTTCAAACACAACTTTTTGCTCAAGGTAATATTATTGTAATATAATATTTCAGCTGTACAGGTTGTCGAAAGAAATCGACAATAGGATCGACGCTAATAAGCAACCCATACAGAGTTCGTTGTACTGGTTGTCAAAAGAAATCGAGTTATGATAGTCGTTTTTGGCATTGTAAAGCGATCGTTACTGTAATGATCAGGAACATTCCAAATAACTGTTCAATTATGGATCCTTTGATCAGAAAAATATATTCTTAAACAATTCCTAAAATAAATCTTTCGATAATCGCTATGGTTAGTGGATACCATGGATCAGAGATATTTAAGCTAATCAAACTTATATCTCAAGTTGGTGCAAGTTATGTTGGAGTAATGATTGTGGAAAGAAATCGACAGTAGGATCGGCGCTAACAAGCAACCCATACATAGTGATGATAGTCGTTTTCGACATTGTAAAGCGATCGTTACTGTAATGATCAGGAACATTCCAAATAACTATTCAGTTATGGATCCTTTGATCAGAAAATATATTCTCAAACAATTCCTAAAATAAATTTTTCGATAATCGCTACGGTTAGTGGATACCATGGATCAGAGATATTTAAGCTAATCAAACTCATATCTCAAGTTGGTGCAAGTTATGTTGGAGCAATGATTGTGATGAATGGATCAGAGGAATTCTCCCAAAATCAATGTCCAACAACTGAATTTGACTTTCTTGCATTGGAATCTTATACGAAATCATCTCATTGCATATTCTCCATATCCATACCTTGTTTCAAGTATCTTGTAAAAGTCATTTGGTCTTCAAGACTTCTAGGAGTCAACAAAGGTTGACATCTTTGAGCATTAACCATAACTATATTACATTATTATTATTTAAATTATTATTATACTTGCAACCTAGTTCCTTTGTACCAAAAACACACAAACGAAGTTTTAGCTAATCAAACTCATATCTCAAGCTGGTGCAAGTTATGTTGGAGCAATGAATTTTTATTATTATTTTATTTATTTTTATTTTATTTCTGTATTGAGGGTGTAATGATGATGATAGTTATGATTTGACAAACAATTTATGAAAGTATCAAGAATCGGAAATTAGTAAAACGATTTATGAAAGTATCAAACGATCAATTAAACATTACGAAACGCGTCAAACAGAGACCGAAAGTCCAGCAAATCGATTAGACATGCAAAATTGTGTTTTGAAAAAATATGGGTATCGACTGTATAGTCGGAGCACCACGTACAATGATTCATCAAAGTTGTACAAACTCAGATGTTTCTACCAAAATACGCAAACGAGCAATAAACGACCCGTAACGCCTTAAACGATTTTTGTTGTATTGGGAACAACGAAAAACATTCTAAAATGAATTAAAATTATTTTTTATCAATAACAAGCATTTAAAATGAATTTAAACAAATTAACTTTTTTTTTTTTTTTTACAAAAAGCCTGGTTTTGGCCAAAGGTAGGCGCATATGGTCTAATCAAGCAAACCAGGCGCCTAGCTTTGACCAAAGCTAGGCGCTTTGGCCTTTTAAAAAAAATAATTTGTTTAAATTCATTTTAAATACTTGTTATTGATAAAAAAAATAATTTTAATACATTTTAAAATGTTTTTAGTTGTTCCCAATACAACAAAATTCATTTGAGGCGTTACGTGTCGTTTATTGCTCGTTTGTATGTTTTGGTAGAAACATCCGAGTTTGTACAACTTTTATGAATCATTGTACGTGGTGCTCCGACTATACAGTCGATTCCCATATTTTTTCAAAACTCAATTTTCGCATGTCTAATCGACATGATGGACTTCCGGTCTCTGTTTGACGCGTTTTGTAATGTTTAATTGATCGTTTGATACTTTCATAAATCGTTTTACTAATTTCCGATTCTTGATACTTTCATAAATCGTTTGTCAAACCATAACCATCATCATAATTACACCCTCAAAACAGAAATAAAATAAAAATAAATAAAATAATAATAAATCATTGCTCTAACATAACTTGCACCAACTTGAGATATGAGTTTGATTAACTAAAACTTCGTTTGTGTGTTTTTGGTGTAAAGGAACTACGTTGCAAATATAATAATAATAATAATAATAATGTATCTACTCACAGTGACATCGAACACTTTATAAAGCAATAAATTCAAAACAGAGGTAGGAAAGTAAAGCTTTAGGTGAAAGTGGATACCATGGATCAGAGAGATTTAAGCTAATCGAACTCATATCTCAAGCCGGTGCAAATTATGTTAGTGATATCTTTCATCTTCTTCTTCAACTTGCATCCTCTTGATCTTCGCACTTGCTTTTGGAGCTCTGATCTTCTTCCTATTAGGAGTGCCGTGGAGGAAGATCGTCGGTTTGATGTAGTCGATGATGGCGCAGAGGTTAGCGGGAAATTGAAATTTTGAATAATGTTCGTCAGTTTGCTCTCTATATACTAATTCATAACAGAGGAAGGAAAGTACTCATATATAAAAAAAAACATTAAACAGTCATTATTCAACGAAATGCATCTACTCATAGTGACATCGAACACTTTATAAAGCAATAAATTCAAAACATAGGTAGGAAAGTAAAGCTTCAGGTGAAAGTGGATACCATGGATCAGAGAGATTTAAGCTAATCAAACTCATATCTCAAACCGGTGCAAGATATTTTAGTGATATCTGTCATCTTCTTCTTCAACTAGCTTCCTATTGATCTTCACCAACTTGTATCGACTTGATGTTTAATGGTGTTGTCCTTGAAAATAGCGATGGATGATATCGATCAAATTTCCAGAGGGTCATTGGTCTTCAGACTTTCCAACCCCTAATACCATACAAATGACCATGCTTGAAAAATGGAGAGTTCTTATGGAAGTTGCTAAAATAGTTAAACAAATGTATTTGTGAATAATACATTCATCAAAAAGACCATCTCTTTGTTAGTCACCTTCATAGGAAAATCGACTCTTACACTTATGCGTAGATCGAGGAGATTCATGAAAATATTCATCAAGACCTTTGTAGAGGGTCACTATTCATATATAAAGAACATTAAGTAACCAATTGCCAAAGGATCACTATTCATCAGAATTTCCATCCACTAATACAATACAATGACCATGTTTGAAAATGAAGAGTTCCTATGGAAGTTGCCAAAATAGTTAAACAAAAGCTGAAATGGATGGATCATTCATTAATTTAATGGGATTTGGTGTTGGATCATAAGCAAAAAGGTAGACCACACCACTAGACGACTACTCAAATCCAAAACAAATACTGTTCATGCAAGCAAGTAATATTCAGTTGTTGGACATTGTGATCGGGTACATAGCAAGTTGTTGTCGAAGATATATCTATCAACGATGAAGGCAACCTGAAACAACCGGATTCTTGGTAGCTCTAGGTAAGAACATTGTGGATGATGATGATAATGACTTCTCTTCAGATTTTGAGAAGAAGAATGAACAACGGTCGAATTGGAATTGGAATTAATGTTAGAAATTGGAGTGGACAAACCGAGGCCTAAGGTGAATCCGTTTAGTGATGGTAAACCTAGAGAGGTTTTGCTTCAAGAGAAAGGTGTGGATTATCGGAATTGAATACTTAGAGATGACACGCGAAGCTTTAGACTCCAAGCGGATCCCTTGATTGCCAACTCACCTCCCGTAGAACATAGGCCTCAACAAAGTTTGATCAATTTGTGTTTTCACTTATTTAATGAAATTTAACGCGCATACCGTATTCGAATTGGTTTTTTATTTTTTCTAAAAGTAGAAAAAACTATAACAACATTAACGGCTAACAAAAATATTGTAGAACAAAAGAAAGAAAGTGTTCCCCTCTGTTATCAAGCATGTCAAGAATTGATAATTTTCAAATATTGCAGATCAAGGTCTTCATTAGTTTTTAACGGTGGTGAACAGTTGTTAGGAATTTAATTCTTAGAGATGATAAAGGATAACGAAGATTAATGTTGTATTTTTTCCCAGAAGTACTGAATCTATTGTTAAAATCTTTGACTATACGTGGTTGATGATATCATGTTTAAGTCATTGATTCATTTGGAAATTGAGAACGCCTATATAGACGTTTGAATAAGGTTATTTACTTTGTTTTTAATTTTTTTTTAACTTTTTTAAATCATTATATTAAAAAAAAAAAACCAATTAAAACATCAAAAAATACCCAAAATAAAACTTTGATCCAAAGCTAGGCGCTTTGAATCAAAAAATTCAGCTTTTCCCTGCCACCTCGTTTGATTTGACCCGAAGCGCCTCGCTTTGACCAAAGCGAGGCGCCGGGAGGGAGGGGGGTTGGAATAGAAGGGTGGGGGGGGGGGGGGGGGGTGAATAGCTGGAGTGTTCAGGGATTCCTTCCTGGGTGACTGGCTTTTGTGGAGTTAATGTCTTCGTTTAGTTTGAATGACAAAGAGACAAAAACGATGGGTTTAGCTATAACAAGGATTTGTGCTTTGTAAGGAATCCATTATGGTTCGCCGCACAAGATATCTAAATAATTTTGGTTTTAATGGCTTCTATAGGAAGAGAGGACACCATGTAAAACATTGGACGGTACTCCTTGGTTTTGTGAATTTCTTTTATCTTAAATCTCATAGTCGATAAAGAATATCAACTCATATTACGAGATTTTTGCTATAGGAATCTAATCGACTAATCCTAAAAACTTTTGTTTGATTGTGCATGTAGGAAAAAGTCTAAAGCTAATTAGCACATTTATTTTATTGATGCTGAACGTTTCTCCGTTTGCCGTGACAAAATGGAGGTTGTGTAGTTAAGAGTATTCATCTCGAAGAATAGCCGGATTTATGACGGATATTGTTGATCTTGTATAAAAAAATGCTAAGATTGGGGGAGACTTTGCATATTTGATGGCAATTAGGTAACCTTTGCAATTGGCAAGGGTGGATCGGATTTGTGTTTGCGAGGGACATACTTAACCATGTTAATCTGGTTAAGATCAGTCTTTGAGTAAGGCGTTTCCATTGCTAAAAAACTCAAGAGTCTCAAGTCTAGCCTGGTGTTGAAGCCATTGCTATTAAAGTTGCTTAAGGTCAGTCTTTATCATGTTACTATCTTGTGCCACACACCATCTACTTAAGATGAGTTTAATGTGTAGGGATGATAATCAAACCTGAACCGGCTAGTAAACTTGAAACAGGAAACGTTTGGTATGAGTTTGGGGTCAGGTAGTCAAGTTTGGGTTTATTATTTTTTTTGTGGGTTTCGAATTTGATAATATGCCCGTTTACCTAACCTAGTTACCCGATTGTATAAAAGATATATTTTTTTTTGCTCAAATACGTATATATGTGATGTAGCCATTTTTTTATTAAGTAAAAAGTCACTTGAAGGTCAAAATCCACAATCTTCAAGTCTAATTATATTCCTTATGACTTAATGACTTATGAGCTTCTTATGTTTGACGTTTCTTACATTTGGGTATTTTATTAATATACATTGTACCTATTTTTTGATATATTTGACAATAAAGCTTCAAAAGTCCAGGTTATTTATAATAGTAAATGTAATTGATTAGTAGTTACCCGATAAATACTTGATGAGTTAGTTTTTAAAATAAATACACCCGATACTTGACAGATTTTGGAAAAAAAATAACGAATTTTCTCCCACATCGCGAAGGCTGGTTGAAGTTTTCGAACGAATCAAGTTGACATCCTTCTTTTGGCTTTGGCATAGAACTAGAATTAAAAACGTCGATTGGAAACAATGGTGTAACTATCCCTTGAATGTGATGTAATCTGGTTGGTGCCCGAGGGTCCTTGCTTTGAGGACCGTTCGTGGCGTTTTTGAATGAAAGTTACCTTACAAAAAAAATCTAATCAGGTTTAGGATTGAAATTACCTAAAGACGTCCCAAACCGGTCCAATTGCCATCTTTGCAAGTAGTGTGAAAGCCTTTAAGATGTAGCCATTTTTTTATTAAGTAAAAAGTCACTTGAAGGTCAAAATCCACAATCTTCAAGTCTAATTATATTCCTTATGACTTAATGACTTATGAGCTTCTTATGTTTGACGTTTCTTACATTTGGGTATTTTATTAATATACATTGTACCTATTTTTTGATATATTTGACAATAAAGCTTCAAAAGTCCAGGTTATTTATAATAGTAAATGTAATTGATTAGTAGTTACCCGATAAATACTTGATGAGTTAGTTTTTAAAATAAATACACCCGATACTTGACAGATTTTGGAAAAAAAATAACGAATTTTCTCCCACATCGCGAAGGCTGGTTGAAGTTTTCGAACGAATCAAGTTGACATCCTTCTTTTGGCTTTGGCATAGAACTAGAATTAAAAACGTCGATTGGAAACAATGGTGTAACTATCCCTTGAATGTGATGTAATCTGGTTGGTGCCCGAGGGTCCTTGCTTTGAGGACCGTTCGTGGCGTTTTTGAATGAAAGTTACCTTACAAAAAAAATCTAATCAGGTTTAGGATTGAAATTACCTAAAGACGTCCCAAACCGGTCCAATTGCCATCTTTGCAAGTAGTGTGAAAGCCTTTAAGATTATACAGAGCGGAGGGAAGGGGGAGAGGGGCATGAAGCGTCGTGTGGCAGTTGTGGGACCCGTGTTTGAAAAGTGAAAATTGTGGGGAGTGAGAGGGTGGAAAAAGGAGGAGGTGGGGGGGGGGGGGGGGGGGGGATCGAATGGAATAATATTTTATTAATTTGTTTGTGTGTTAAAATTTAAAAAAAAAGATGCCAATCAAATTCATCAAACTCAAGCTCAAGCCACCCCATGCCCATGAGATTTCCCCCGCCCAAAAAGCTTCGCCCTCGAACTGTCTAAGAGTTTGAGCACTCCCACAATCAAATTCATCCAACTCAAGCTCAAGCCACCCCATGCTCATGAGATTTCCCCCGCCCAAAAAGCTTCGCCCCTCGAACTTGTTTCAGTTGGCAAATGACAGCTGGGTTAAGTGTGAGACGAGAGAGAATTGCTCAGTTCATCTGAGATTTTTTGAAACCACGAAAAGCCTTACCGATTCAAACTTTAAAGCGACTTTGGCGGAGGTAACCCGAGTTCTGTTGGTTAGATAAGTATTCGTATGACACTTATCTATATGTTTAAAAAAAAACTAAAATAAATGAAACCAAATATATAACAAGATTTTATAATAATTCAAACAAAAAACTATAATTACCAAAATTCATCACAAGTCTCACTCATTACCATATTAAGCCACACCCAGTCCTTCACGGATTAAATTTCCCCAGAACAGCTAAACCCTCTCACCAACCCAATCCCACCGTCCACGTGTCACCCCCACCCAATCCTCACCCTCCATCTCTCAGTCAGTTGCGGTCAGTCCATCAAACCCCATCAACGGCCAGAAACCTGCCCAAACATATCCTCGGGCAGCTCCCCTGCCCTATAAATCCACACGATAGTGACACCTCTATCCCACACCAAATATTAAAAACCCTAACAACCGATAACACTTTTCCGGCCAAATGTCTCACCGGCGTCACTCTTTCGCCGGAGATTAGTCGCCGGAACCCTAAAAACCATCACCCGTTTCTTTCCATGGCTTCTGCTATCATACCCAAAACAAATAACCTAAACCCTAATCATTTCACCCATTTTGTTACCGGTAACACCAGTAATAACATTAATCAACCGGCTACTTCCGGTTACCGGTACATTACATTCCGTATCAGTTCCTACACTAAAACAGAACTCAAAGGGTTAAAAAAACGGTTAATATCCGATCTTCAACGGGTCCGGATCCTCCGCCAGTTTGTCGGATCGGTTCCGGTGAACAAAAACAATTATTATTATTCACCGGAACCGACATTACAAACTGCCACAGTACCATCTCTCACCGGGCCGAAGCGAAAGGTGTCGGTTTCGGTTTCGGCCGCGGTGAGAGATGGGAAGAGGCAATGCGGGGGGCGGGGGACTGGGCGCGTGTCGAATGCGAGTAAAAGGAAGGTTATTATGAGGGAATGTGGGAAGATATTGGGGAAATTGATGACTGATAAGAATGGTTGGGTGTTTAATAAGCCGGTTGATGTGGTTGGGTTGAAATTGTATGATTATCATAATGTGATTAAGAAACCGATGGATCTTGGGACTATTAAGGGGAAGATTGGGAAGAATGAGTATAAATCGCCTGGAGAGTTTGCTGAGGATGTTAGATTGACGTTTGAGAATGCTATGGTGTATAATGGGAAGGGTTCGAGTGTTTTCGATATGGCGGAACGGCTTTTGCTTATGTTTGAGGGTTTGTTTTGTTCTGCGTATCCGAATTTTGTGAAAAATGGGTCTGTTTTGGTTGAGAAACGATTGGAGAAAGCGGTTTCGAATCGGACGGTTGTGGTTGAAAGCGGTTTTGAAGCTGAAGCGCCAGTGGTTAGTAAAAAATTGGGTGGTGATATTGGGAAGCCGATCATTAGGACGATTAGGACGGGGAATAGACGGGAGATGACGGATGAGGAGAAGGCGGAATTGGCAGCGAGTTTTTTGAATTTGCATTTAGGGCAGGAAGGGATGCATCAGATAATGGCGATTGTGAAGAAGGGGGCGGGTTTGGAGCGCGAAGGGGATGAAATTGAGCTTGATCTCGCGGTTCTTGATAACGAGACGTTGTGGGAGTTGCATAGTTTTATCGGTCGGACACTTGGGAACAAGGGTGGAACAGGTTGTAATGGCAATGGGGTTGTTAATGAATTGAATGGTTCTGTACAGACAGATAGTGTAAGTAGTTTATTGTTTATAGTTTTGAGTCTGCAGTGTGCGTTTGTTATTCGATTTTGGCTGATGATTGTTGAATAAATAGTGTAGGGAAAGGGAAGCTGGAGAAGAGTATGTTGATATTGGAGAAGAGGAGATGCAATTAACGAATTATCCGTCGGTTGTGATCGAGAAGGATGTTGTAAATGGTAGTGACAGTGGTAGTGACTCAAGCTCGGATAGCGATACATCATCTAGTGGTAATAACAAGTATGAAGTAACTAATAATCCCATTGTTATTGTTTGAATGGTTTCTAAAGTGTGGCATGTTTGTGCAGATTCTGGATCAGGGACAAGCTTTAATGAGCATGAGGTTAACTCAACATCAAAAGGGGTGGTTTCATGAGGGTTTGAAGAATCTTGAAAAGATAAAGATATGGGGTTTTGGTGTTATGATTGAGGGTAATCTTTTGTAGTTGGTAGGACATATGTAAATGAATGAAAGTAGTTGTTTAGGACAGTAAGGTTAGTTGATGGGGGTGGGTGATGACAGTAGGATATGTTAGGAGGGGCATCTAATTGTAAGTCCCTTAGTTAACAGAAGTTAGGAATATGGTAATGTAGGCAGGTAGGTATAAATAATAGTATGTAAATGAAAAGCATTTTGTGGGTTGTTGCTTTTGTTAACATGTGAATGAGCGTTCTTTTCATTTAATACACAAGTACTTGACTGAATGAAAACTCTAATTTGTTGATTGTTTAATTAGAAAGAAAATTGAGTAATAAAAGGAACCTGATGGTGGAGTTGAACCATAACATCCTTTCATTGGTGTGAATTATATAGAATTCAATCAGATTAAAGATCTGCAGGATAAACTTCACTGATTCTTGTTTCTGTGGATTCCCTTCATTAGCTAATCACTGTATAAACAGAGATATATATAGAGATAGAGAGGACCAATCCCTGTATCATTTGAGAGAGAGAGAGGAAAGATGCTTTTTCTCTTCTTTATGGACTGGTTCAATATAAATATAGTAGATAACAATCATTCAGCCAACACCCACCACACAAATTCTATACAGTATGGCAATTCAAAGCAAAGTAAAAAACATCAACAAGGTCTTGTTATGTCTAAAAAAATTGGAAATTGGAACTTGTTCTTATCATTTAAGACGTTTGATCAAGATCATGTTCCCGTTTGGAAATGAAAACTAGTTTCATAGATACATGAGAAAAAAAAAAAATACCAACACGTATATCCACAATTTAATCCAATTGATATTACAAAAGCTCAAAATAGACCGTCCCCTTAACTACAGTATACACGTGTTAGATCCAGATGGCAATCAGCCTTTGTTGGCAACCACAATAGTCTTCACAGTAGGCCCTTGGGACTCGTCTTTCATTGTACTCAGGTCGGTCTCATATCTCTGTCCACCTCTTTTAATAAGATGCTCTGCCACTAGCAACTGGACGACACCACCTTGGTCGATCTGCACTGCCAATTTAAGAATAGATTGTGTTGAACCCTTTGGTTGTTCATTTGAAAATGATGAGATGACGATTTATAATCATTTATAGCTAAAACTTTTGGTTTATTATGTTGATTGTTGACAATTCTTCCTTATTTCACTATGAACTTCAAAGCCCAGAAAGATCATAAGCCCTAAACAATCTATAAAACCTATTGGGCCTCAAATTCATTATAGTTGCAACTTGTTTGTAAAGATATCTCGGTCTCATCATCTAAGATTCTAAGTTATGATGTGCAACGTAATGTGTGACTGAGAAACAAAGAATTCTCAATACAACAACAACAACAACCTTACCCAGTAAATCCCACAAATTAGCACAACTAAGAGTAGGGTCTGGGGAGGGTGGGATGTAGGCAAACCTTACCCCTATCCTTGCGGATAGAGAGGCTGCTTCCAGAGAGACCCCCGGCTCGACAAACAAAAAAACTACCAGTAAACAACACTAAAACTAATGAGGAGATACTGAATTTATGTAAACATTGAAAGTGTCATGTATTATAAACAAAGGTATATATGCCATAAAAACAATATAACACATATAGTAACATAGAAAGTGTCATGTATTAAAGCAAGGTATATATGCAATAAAAACAACATAACCCAAAAGGGATATATGAAACAGTCCCTAAGAATCCTTAGCCTCAATTCTACGTCTCCACGAACTCCTATCTTGGACCATGTCCTCAGAGAGGTGCAACTCTATCAAATCCTGTTCAATACGCTTATCCCATGTCAACTTGGGTCTACCTCTACTCCTCCTACCGTCAACAGTCAACTCCTCCACTACTCTAACTGTCGCTGACATCTGCCTCCTCCTCACATGCCCAAACCATCTCAATCTCCACTCCTTTATCTTCTCTGAAATCTTAGCCAAACCTAACCTTCCCCTAACAATCTCATTTCTTATTCGGTTTGGTCTTGTGTACCCACACATCCACCTAAGCATCCTCATTTCTGCTACATACATCTTGCGGGCGTGAGTCTTCTTGATGGCCCAACACTCCGACCCATACAGTATAGCCGGTCTGACTGCAACTCTATAGAATTTACCCTTTAGTTTAGTTGGGAACCTCCTGTCGCACAAAACCCCAAAGGCTGCTTTCCATCTATACCAGCCGGCCTAGATACGATGGGTTACATCTCTATCTATTTCTCCATCATTTTGAACAAAAGATCCTATTTTACAAAATGAAAATGTAATTAGTATTTACTTTACATTTTTGTCAAATTTCCACAATGAATCTTGTGATATTGTTAAACTAAAAATACCGTGAAAGTTAATGTATTTCGAAACACTGCCCCTCTTCTCAGGATCGATTGTCACCAGGCAATTAGACCCAACGTAGTGGTAAACATTTGGGGCGCTATTTTAGAAAATAAAGCCTCCCGCACCGCTACAGGGGGGGGGGCTTTATTTTTTAAAAACATTGTTTGGCGTGATATAAATAACGCCGGTCCACCAACTCCCCCACCAATAAGCTTCTGCCACATCATACTCTCTCTCTCTCTCTTATTATTTTATTATTTTTTTACTTTAAAAGATTTAATAAAATATTAATAGGGGCTTTATAAATAAAGCCCTACCACTACACCCTTTTTTCACTTTATCTCTCCATGCTGACTTAGCTGTCACGTGGGCCAATCAGAAAGGGGGGCTTTATATATAAAGCCCCCCACTACACATGGTCTTACGGGGTAGTCCCAGACCTCTGTTCTGAAAGGTACAACGTTGGCTAAGGTTTAAAAAATAAAATACAAATTGATTAATGCATTTGTGGAGTTTAATGAGTGCAGGGGGAAGCTTAAGAAGGGCGTAGGGGTGTCCCGGCCCCCATCGTTTTTTGAGTCACTGGTGTAAATTTCTCATTTTTGTCCGGATTACAATCACATTTTTTGATTCAAAGTTACACTACATATTTAGAGACCCATATCTCTAGCTTCAAGATAATTGGGCCTGGGCCGTGGTTACAAGCCCTTCCCATTTGCTTGTTTATTTAGCAGTCAATGGAAGTAGAAAAATAAAATATGTTGTTCGATCATAGATGTGTCGAGTGAACAAATTTGTTTATCAGGGTATGATTCTTTTAAAGTTGTGCTTCCTTTGTTATAAAATATTTAGGAGATAGTGAGGCAGCTCTTACCATGACAACCGTTTTAAAGACCCTTTTTATTTATATGTACGGTATGATAATCCTTATAAGATAAGGTGTGGCTAAGGAATCAAAGCAACAACAAAATATGAAGAGGAAAGGAGAACCTTTAGGAAGATGGGAATGGGCTAAGGGGGTTGGCCCGAACAACATCCCCATTGAGGCGTGAAACGTTTAGGGGAGGAAGGAGCTAAGTGTTTAACAAATCGTTACCAAAATAAAAAAAAAATACCGCAATAATGTTTTATAAATAGGTCTTTGAACAAAGGCAGAATGGTGTGCTTTACCCACTAGTCTGAAGAGCTTAACTCTTGCAAGTAGAAATAGGATCGCTGATAACTAATCCGGCCCATATAGTCCTCCAAGGCTCCAAGCCGATAAATAAGTTAAGGTGATTGTTGGATAAACATGGTCTCGAAGTTTATAGGGGTTTCATTTCACTTTGTAAATCACAGTTAACAAAACCAACTTTTTCTTTAAATTTTAAATTTGCAATTACAAAAATGTTTTTAACTATGTTATTTACAGCAAAAAAATATATATTTTTATAAAGAAGGCCAAACAAAATATGAATTGGGTAAAGATATGTTCAATATCAGCATCTTTTGTTGCATCCTTCCACATACCAAATACCAACATCCAAATCTTTTACAACAAAAATCATATAACAACAGCAATAAAAAATAAGTGACAGCTACATCTAAAGTAGAAATACTTATTCCTTTCGTTTGTACTTGACATACAAACCATATCCCTATTAACCGTTAAAAACAAACAATCGGTTAAAATGATACTGTCTCAAATATATTCTTCCAAACATACGTATCAGAATGATTAAAAAACGCGTTTTTTCGCTATCGACGGCCGTTTAGAACAACCAGCGCAGTGTCCATAAGGTTAGTGAACGTAATATTTTAAAGAAAGTAACAAAAAGAGACGATGAAGGAAACAAGAAAATCGTTTTCATCTTTATTTATGTACCCAATGTGTTGAGTTAGAAAAACGGACACAACAATGTAGCTTTGGAATTACCTCCTAATTATTCTATGCACATATCCAACTGTTAAACTTTCAACATTTAAAAAGGATTTGTGACAACATTTAGAATTAGAAGTGTACCAACATGAGTCATAACTATAGGGGCAATCGCCCTGATACGGTTATTGATATGGTGAAGCCCATGAACTTTACAGGCGGGTTAGAGTTCACGAATCTAACGTATACGGTGATGAAAAAGAAGAAATCTGATGATGGAAAATGGGTGAAGCAAGAAGCTGACTTGTTGAATAAGATCACAGGTTATGCACCCAAAGGGTGCATTACCGCGGTTATGGGTCCTAGTGGTGCGGGAAAATCTACTCTTTTGGATGGGTTAGCGGGCCGGATTGCTAGTGGTAGCCTCAAGGGGAAGATGTCATTGGATGGGACTGAGATGAGCCCGAGCTTGATCAAGAGAACTTCGGCTTATATTATGCAGGACGATCGGCTGTTCCCAATGCTTACGGTTTATGAAACTTTATTGTTTGCAGCTGATTTTCGGTTAGGGTCGATCCCACGGGCTGAAAAGAGGCAGCGTGTAGAAACTTTGATAGAGCAACTCGGCTTATCGGTAAGAATCTACAATATCCTTTCATATGTATAACCAATGGTGCTATCCATAAGTACAAACCTTTTATAGTAACTTATCATTGATGATCAATACATACTTATTATTAGTATCCACTAAACACTTGCTACTGCTGGACCATTACAACTCGTAATTCTGTAATTTTACCAGTTGAGTTTATATTGACTTTGGAACTATGTTCCAATGGGAAAATCTTGAAAATAGGCTCTTTAACCCTTTAGCCGGCGCCGGCTACCGGCCCTTTAGCACCATTTAGCCGGAGCACGATTTAGGGGCTGTTTGTTTGATTAAGTGTTGAATCATTAAGAAGTCTGAATGATTAACTTATCATTGATGGTTAAGTGCTAAATCATTAAGTGCTGTTTGGTTGGACCTCTAAATGGTTAATCTTCTTGTCTCATATTGATAGGGGCAGTAAAAATGGATTCATTTAGTGCTTAATGGTTCAGCAACATCCCTAGACTTAATGTTTCAGCCTTAATCATTTCATTCAAATGCTGAAACAAATACGCTGAATAAGCTGAATGCTGAATCATTCAGCGTTGGATAAGTCAAAGGCTCATTAAGAGCCATACCATACAGCACCTTAGACTTGTAATTTTTTTGTTGGTTATTTGGGTGAGATGTGAACCTATTGTTGTGGGCTAAAAAGTTGTCTGAAATTGTGGGCAAAAAGGCGACAACTCTACTTATTAGTCATTCTTTTATTAGTTTGCTTATTTTACAATTCCACAACGTCAATGCCTATTCTCATAAATTTCTTGGTCTAACTTGCTCATTTTCATCACTTTCCCTATTCCAACACTTACATGCTGAATTGTTTTACTGTAGACAGCAAGGAACACATACATCGGGGACGAAGGGACTCGAGGGGTATCAGGGGGCGAACGTCGTAGGGTGTCTATTGGTGTGGACATCATCCACGGACCATCTTTGCTTTTTCTCGACGAACCCACTTCAGGTTTGGACTCAACCAGTGCTCAGAACGTGATCGAGAAGGTCCATGACATTGCACGAACCGGAAGCACTGTTATTCTAACCATCCATCAGCCTTCGCACCGAATCCTACTTCTCCTAGACCACCTCATTACATTGGCTCGCGGACAACTCATGTACCAAGGATCCCCGAAAGACGTGGGGCTCCATCTAAGTCGCATGGGGCGAAAACTTCCTAAAGGCGAAAACCCTGTCGAGTATTTAATAGATGTGATACAACAATATGATCAATCCGAATATGGAGTCGATGCAATGGCTGAGTTTGTCTTAACGGGTATGAAACCACCACAACTTTCGGACAATGAAATGTCGTTTTCGTCGATTCATGCTTCTCCAACGCCACCACCGCGCCGAGGTAAACCGAGCCATGATCAAGGGGCATCAGGGAAGAGGCTTCATTTACAAACCGTGGGTCGGTCAGATCAAGAAAACGGTTTTGATCATAGTGTGAGAAGCCCTTGGAATAATAGTGGCAAGTCATGGAGCCAAAGTGGAATTATGGACTCTCTTAAATTCACTCCTACACGTAGGCGCAATGATCAGAGAGTATCACATCCTGCGAGGTAAACTCTAGTGTTGATGCATTACTAGGTTGAAATCCATTGAAAGATAAAAAAAACTTATCAAATATTTAATAAAAACCTCAAACTATCAGAAAACAAGAATATTTACCATGACTAAAGTTATGAATTTTGGAATCTTTTAAACGTACCTAGTAAATTTCAAAAAAAGTCTAGAGAATGATAAGGTAAAAATTATTGAGAGACTTCTACCGGCAGCAGTGGCGAAGCTTGACCCGAAGGTTCGGGGGGTCGGAAGTCACCGGGGGTTCGGAAGTCACTGGTTTCGGGGGGTCGAAACCCTATATTTTCAAAATTTTCTATACGGATACTATATAATCGGAACTTCTGCGCGAAAATCCGGGGGGGTCGGCCGCCCCTCCCGCCCCTACAAACCTTCGCCACTGACCGGCAGCGGAGCAAGAAATAATTTTTTTAGTGTCATTTTTTTCGATATTCGGGTTTATAATAATCCAGAGTCAAAATTTTCTGATTAGGTAGGGTCAAGTCAAATCACGTAATAAAAGCCGTAAGAAATATTATGCTGACCTTTTCTAATGGGAAAATGACCAAAATAGCCCGTTGACAGTGCGATTTGCACAAATAGCCCTCTCCACCCTCTTTGGAGAGACGGGACACGGCTCCCAACGAGCCTGAACCGTCTCCCGAGAGGCTTCCCATTTCAGCCAACAGAGGACCGCCACGTGTCGTTGTTGATCCTGAGACAGACATTTCTCTCTCCTGAACCCCCTTTCTCTCTCCTGAACCCTCTTTCTCTCTCTCCTGAACACACATCAGCCTCTTTCTTTAAAACTATACCGGGAATCGAAGGGCAAGTTCAAGGGGTTGTGTTATCCGATATACAAATCAGGAACATAAGAATGGTTTGGGGTTATAGCAGGCGCACGACAGTCACCCTAAACCGGTGACTGTCCGATTATTATAATAAACGAAGAGAGGGCTTAACCGGGGAGAAGTAACTTGCCGGAAAAGATAAGGTGGCGGCGGCCTGAGATGGTCACCGGTGACAGTCACCATACTCGGTGACTGTCTGATTCGCTTTAACCAGAACGGAAAGCCGGAAACAGAAGGGCGGCGGCGCCGGTTCCGGTCACCGGTCCGGTGACCCTGCTGGTGTACTGATTCTTGTTTCTTCGTCTTCTCCGGTGAGTTCTCCGTTTTCTCCGACGAAGTTTACTGTTTTTTTCTTGTTCTTCGTCTTCACCGGAGACGTCTTCCGAGACGTCACCGGAGACGTCTTCCGAGACGTCACCGGAAGCGTCTCTGAGACGTCACCGGAGAAGACGAAAGAGGGTTCAGGAGATAGAAAGAGGGTTCAGGAGAGAGAAAGGTCTGTCTCGGGATCAACAACAACACGTGGCGGTCCTCTGTTGGCTAAAATGGGAAGCCCCTCGGGAGACGGTTCAGGCTCGTTGGGAACCGTGTCCCGTCTCTCCAAAGAGGGTGGAGAGAGCTATTTGTGCAAATCGCACGGTCAACGGGCTATTTTGGCCATTTTCCCTTTTCTAATTGTGTAACTAATAAAGGCCAATATCAACCATCGTGAGTTCTTGTATTCTTGATTCTTTCGTATCTGATACAGTACATAAGATACGTGAAGAATATATCTATTGTACTTTTTTTTAAATTTAGGTTAAACAATTGGACACAGGCATTTAATGGTTATTGGGTTAAAAATATAAAAATTTAAATGGGCTTATAATGATTTAAAGCCAATTTGGCATAGTTTTTAAACTATAGTTTCTTTTTGTTATGTAAACATTTAGTTAACTTTTTTATTTAAAAAAATACATATGGTTTTCTCATGCTATCACATGTTACATATGAGATGTGAAATTTACGGGTGTCGGGTGAACCCGTTCACTAATGTGTGGTTCTGTTAGTGGCTGCTCCACTATGACTTCCACACATTTTTCAACGATTTTTTAAAAGCTTTTATGTTTGGCAAAAAAGAAATAACAGTTGCATTATTTTTTAGAACCAGACTGGACTCATTTCTAGGAACCAACAATATAACAAGTCCGATTGCGTCTACTTGAACTACCTTCATATGAACCGGCTTGTTACCGGTAGAACTTATCGGACTAGATTTCAAGAGCAATTTTTTTTTTAATTCTACTTTTTTTGTTTCCAAATTCCGTTTACGATCTTAGTTTCCATATTTTATCAATCTTTCATAGTTTATTAACAATGTAAATCCACACCAAAAGATCAAAATTTCTGAACTTCTAGGAAGTGACTTTGTTTTCCTTTTGATACAGTGCATCACCTGGCTACTACACATACTCGAGTGATATTATAGCAGGAACCCCAACTCCACACAGTAGCGACTACACGGTCAACGAAGACGACTATTTGACCCCAAACAATGCACCAAATGCTGCAAAATACAATCATTTAGGTCCCAAATTTGCAAACTCATTCTTTGCAGAAACATGGGTTCTAATGCGTAGAAACTTCATAAACATCAGAAGAACACCCGAACTATTTCTTTCGCGCCTCATGGTATTGACCATCATGGGCTTTATGATGGCCACATTGTTCTTAAGACCTAAAAAAACAATGCAAGGAATAACTAACCGCCTCAGCTACTTCATCTTCACAGTCTGCCTGTTTTTCTTCTCCTCAAATGATGCTGTCCCCGCTTTTATCCAAGAACGATTTATATTCGTTCGTGAGACTGCGCATAATGCTTATCGCGCGTCATCATACACCATTGCAGGATTAATAACATATCTACCGTTTTTGTTACTTCAGGCTGCAGTGTATGCTGGTATCACTTGGTTTGCATTAAAACTAGAAGGCCCTTTTGTTTACTTCTTGATCATGCTCTATGTGTCCCTTCTAACCACGAACTCGTTTGTGGTCTTCGTTAGCTCGGTTGTCCCCAATTACATTCTTGGGTATGCGGCTGTTATCGCTTTTACAGCTTTGTTTTTCTTGTTTTGTGGGTATTTCTTGAATAGTCATGATATTCCGCCTTATTGGACTTGGATGAATAAGGTTTCAACGATGACATACCCGTATGAGGGGCTTTTGATCAACGAGTACCAGCGGGAGGAAGTTTTCGGGCAGACTCTTATAGGGGCAAACGTGACAGGAATCGACATCCTGAAGTCACTAAGCATTTATGATGAAAAGAACCCGAAATGGATAAAGATTTACATAATGTTGGGATGGGCGGTTCTATATAGGATCTTGTTTTATATTGTTCTTCGTTTTGCTTCCAAAAACCAAAGGACATAAGTGTTGAGTGCAAGAAAATGGTGATCTTGAATTAGATGGAAATAAGAAGAATGTGTTCAGAAGCAGGAAATTTTAGCTTGAATGGACCTTAATTGTTGCACATTATGTTTTATTTAATCTTGTTATATATGAGGATATGTATGACATATGAAGTTGATTATAGATGTAATTTTCCTAAACATAAGTACAAACAGACAACATGCGGTTCATTCTAATGATATGTTGATGACATATTCTCTTGATCATGTATGGTTTATTTCCATAACATCAGTAAAATTCAAACATGCTAGAAGACTAATTCAAATATGCAAAGGATTGATCAGATGCTTATTACCTCTTTTCCTTTTCTTGAGGTGGATATCACTAGAGTAGATAAGTTTACATTGAAAATTAATGTAATAGACATGGATATTCAGCAATTAACAAATAGATAAAGACAAAAATAGCTAATTAGAGGACGCCAAACGCACAACCGGATAAAAAATTGAGAAGTAAAATGAGGATAAAAAATACCAATAGAAAAAGACACATAAATAATGGGTTAATTGTGTTATCTCACTGAGTGATATAAAATGTTGGAAATTTATTAATTTAAATATTATATTAATGTTTAATATAATGATATTTAATTATAAAAGCTAGATGAATGAGAGATCTAAGTTTTAAGTGTTTGTGGTGAAACTTTAATGTTGTGGGAATTTGTGCTTGTCCCACATTGGTGGAGATATAAATCATGTGTTGGTTTATATGTAGAATTCTGTAAAGGAATGTATTCCTATACAACAGGACACACCCAATGGTAGCAAGGAGGGCACCGACACGCTCGGGCACGGGACCGGGACGAGGGCGATGGGCGTAATGTGGCGTTTTGATGGCGCACTTTGCAAGCTTGGACTGGTATGGCTCGAGCCCATGGCTAAGATTAAACAACATGGCTCGAGCCCATGGCTAAGATTAAACAACATGGCTCGAGCCCATGGCTAAGATTAAACAACTAGTGTGGTCAAGTCCTTTGGAATTCCTAACCTGTCAAGTCTTTAAGTCTCGTAATTTATTACAGACTTAAGTGTTGCAATCAATAATGACTTAAGTGTCATTGAAGTTTGCATTCAAGGAAGACTTTTGGCATGTTTAGGTTGTGCCTACATATACAGAGTTTGGTACTCTGGTAAAAGACACAGAAAAATCCTCTGAATACATGTTCACGAACCACCACCTACTGTCTTATAATTTTCCTAACTTCGCTGCCCTCCGCACTCTTGTTTCAGGTACTATTTCAGGTGCTAGGTTTTCTCCAGCAGTGCAATCTGCTTAGGCTGTTGTACCCTGGGAAACAGACGGGTTCACCTGGGTGGCCCGAAATCTGTTTTAAGGGAAGCGTGTTCTACACGTGTCTCAGTCACCACGAGATTCCTTTCGCTTTCTGTATTTCTATTTCTTGTAATTTTAATTTCTGTCTTTATATTGTATTTACTTTTTATTTGTGTATTGTAATCCGAAATTCCTAATAATATTAGTATTTCTTTTATTTTGTGAACGGTGTTCCTACAAGCTTAAAACAGATTTTTAAAACTCCGTTCATACTTTGTTTTAAAAAATTTTCGTATTGCAAAACAAACTGTTTTGATAAACTCTTTGTGAGTTCGATTTGGTTTTTTGTAAACCAAACAGTTTGGTTTTTTGTAAACCAAATTCTATTGTTCAAAAAGGATTATTCCTTTCTTTGATTATTTCTGAAAACTAATTTTTGTACTCTTGTTTCAGAAATGGCTACGAGTGCTAATGCTTCATCAACAACTGTTGGATCGACATCCACCATTGTGGGACCATTAGTTGGTACCCAGGCAGCCCAGGCGGTTGCGAACCATGCTGAGAAACCAGAAAAGTTTTCTGGTTTGAACTTCAAAAGATGGCAGCAAAAGATGTTTTACTTAACAACTCTGAATCTTGCGAGATTCTTGATTGAGGTTCCCCCTCAACTTGCTGAAGGGAACTCTGATGCGCAATCTGTGAGCGCACTTGATGCTTGGAAACACTCTGAGTACCTATGCAGAAACTATGTGTTGAATGGACTGGCTGATCCATTGTATAACGTGTACTGCAAGATGCCGACTGCCAAATAACTTTGGGAATCTTTGGAGCGCAAGTACAAAACTGAAGATGCTGGTACTAAGAAATATGCTGTGGCTCGATTTTTGGACTATAAAATGGTGGATTCCAAAACCGTTATTAGCCAAGTCCAAGAATTCAAGTGATCCTCAGTGATATTCTGTCTGAAGGAATGAATCTTAGTGAAACATTCCAAGTGGCTGCAATGGTTGAAAAACTTCCTCCAAGTTGGACAGATTTTAAGAATTACCTTAAGCATAAGCGAAATGAAATGACCATTGAAGATCTTGTGGTTCGCTTGCGTATTGAGGAAGATAACAGAGTGTCTCTAAAAGGAACTCAAGTTGAAGGTACTGCAAGAGCCAACATTGTTGAGCATGGTCAGTCTTCAAAGGGGAATAAGAGCAACAAAGGCCACAAATTTGGTGAAAAATCAAAAGGTAAGGGTCGTGATCTTGGGCCTAAGAAAGGTGGTGTGAGAAAGAAGGTTAGTTCCTTCAAAGGGAAATGTTACAATTGTAATGAAGCTGGTCACAAAGCTGATCAATGCAAAGCACCTAAACGTGAGAAGGCGCTTATGGTTGTTGATGATGATGTGCCTTTAGTGGCCATGATTTCAGACCTCACTGCCATGATGGAGGAGGTTAATTTGGTGTCTAATAGTCCAAAAGGGTGGTGGGTGGACACTGGGGCTACTCGCCATGTTTGCCCAGACAGGGCTCTCTTTAGTACGTTTAGAGAGGTGGTGGGAGATGAGAAGCTGTACATGGGGAATGCTGCTACAGCAGATATCAAGGGTGAAGGTGATGTGATCTTGAAGTGGACTTCTGGAAAAGAGCTCACTTTAAGCAATGTGCTTTATGTTCCTGACCTGCGTAAGAGTCTTGTGTCGGGTTGGTTGCTTAATAAGTTTGGTTTTCGTCTACTATTTGAGAGTGACAAGTTTGTTTTAAGTAAGCGTGGTATGTTTGTTGGTAAGGGCTATGCCCAGAATGGTATGTTCAAACTCAATGTAATGGCTGTTACTAAGAATATGAATAAGAATGCTACTTCTTCTGCTTACTTGGTTGAGTCTCCTAATGTTTGGCATGGTCGTCTTGGTCATGTTAATTTTAATTCGATGCGTCGTTTGATTAAATTAGATTACATACCAAATTTTGCCATAGACTCGAAATCAAAATGTAAAACATGTGTTGAAGCCAAACAAACAAGATCATCGTTTAAATCAGTTAATCGAATAACTGAGCCCCTTGACTTGATTCACACTGATGTGTGTGATTTAAAATCAATTCCCACTAGAGGTGGAAATAAGTATTTTATTACTTTTATTGACGACAGTACGCGGTATGTGTATTTACTTAAGAGTAAAGATGAAGCAATTGACAAGTTTATCTTGTATAAATCTGAAGTTGAAAATCAACTTAATAAGAAAATAAAGCGTGTGAGAAGTGATAGGGGAGGTGAATATGTTTCGCCATTTGGGGATGAATGTGCCAAAAGTGGCATAATACATGAGTGTACCCCACCCTATACACCCCAATCAAATGGCATTGCGGAACGAAAGAATCGTACACTAAAGGAAATGATGAATGCCATGTTGATAAGTTCTGGGATGAGCCAGGACATGTGGGGGGAGGCCATTTTGTCGGCCAATTTTTTGTTAAATAAAGTTCCTTTCAAGAATAAGGATGTAACACCATATGAGTTATGGTGGGGACATAAATCATCCTATAAATACTTGAAAGTATGGGGGTGCCTGGCCAAGGTAATTGTTACACCTCCAAAGGCTCTTAGAATTGGGCCTAAAACTGTTGATTGCATATTTATTGGATATGCCCAAAATGGGACTTCACATCGTTTTCTTGTGCATGAGTCCAAAAATCCTGATGTTCATAAGAACTCCATAATAGAAACAAGGCCAGGAAATGCAACTTATTTTGAAGAGGAGTTCCCAATATTATTAGAACAAACTCATGCGAGTTCATCAACAACGGTTGATAAGGTTGTTCAAAATAAAACCCATGAACGATCAGAGGATGAAGAGGTTGAGCCAAGAAGAAGCAAAAGGCAAAGGATTGAAAAATCCTTTGGGCCTGATTTTCTTACCTACATGGTTGAGAGTGAGTCTCAAACCAATCGAGAAGCAGTCACCTCCTCAGATGGACCTCAATGGAAAGAAGCCATCAAAAGTGAGATTGATTCTATTTTACAGAATCATACTTGGGAGTTAGTTGATCTTCCACCAAGGTGCAAGCCACTTGGATATCGATGGATATTCAAGAAAAAGATGAAAGCTGATGGCTCTGTCGACAAATATAAGGCAAGGCTCGTAATCAAATGGTATAGACAAAAGGAAGGTCTTGACTACTTTGACACGTACTCGCCTGTGACTAGAATAACCTCTATAAGATTGGTGCTTGCAATTGCAGCTTTGAGAAATTTGGAAATACATCAAATGGATGTAAAAACCGCATTTCTAAATGGGGAGTTAGAGGAAGAGATTTACATGGAGCAACCTGAGGGTTTCTCTGCTCCTGGCCAAGAAGGCAAAGTATGTAAACTCGTCAAGTCACTGTATGGCTTAAAGCAAGCTCCAAAACAATGGCATCAAAAGTTTGACCATGTTATGCTTAAAAGTGGTTTCAAAATAAATGAATGTGACAAGTGTGTCTATGTGAAGGACACTTCTAAAGGTTATGTAATCTTATGTCTTTATGTGGATGATATGCTTATCATTGGGAGTGATGACAAGATGATAAGATCTACTAAAGACATGTTGAAAGCGAGATTTGACATGAAAGACATGGGTCTAGCTGATGTAATTCATGGAGGGAAGATTATTAGAACCCAAACTGGTCTTGTGTTAAGTCAATCTCATTATGTGGATAAGATCCTTGAGAAGTTCAATTCGGAGGACACAAGTGTGGCTTAAACCCCGATTGATACCTCTCAACATTTGGCAAAGAATAGAGGTGAGGGTGTTGCTCAATTGGAATATTCAAGGATCATTGGCAGTTTGATGTATCTCATGTCATGTACCAGGCCAGACTTAGCATATGCTGTGAGCAGGCTAAGCAGATATACTAGTAATCCTAGTGCTGAACATTGGAAAAGCATGACAAGACTGTTAAGGTATTTGAGATACACAAGGAATTATGGTCTGCATTATGGCCAAGATCCAGCTGTTGTGGAAGGATACAGTGATGCCAACTGGATATCCGATATGAAAGATTCTAAATCCACAAGTGGTTATGTGTTTACCCTTGGAGGAGCAGCTATAGCTTGGAAATCTTCCAAGCAAACTCTTATAGCTAGGTCCACGATGGAATCTGAATTTATTGCTTTAGATAAAGCTGGAGAAGAGGCAGAATGGATACGTCAGTTTTTGGAATATATTCCAAGATGGCCTAAGCCTGTTACGACTATTTGCATACATTGTGATTGCCAGTCGACAATTGGTAGAGCTCAAAGTGCAATGTATAATGGCAAATCGAGGCACATACGACGTAGGCATAATACGATACGACAACTTCTCTCAACAGGGGTTATCACTATTGACTATGTGAAGTCAAAGGATAACATTGCGGATCCGCTTACAAAAGGCTTAAGCAGAGAGGTAGTACATAAGTCGTCAATAGGAATGGGACTAAAGCCTTTGGAATAAGTTTGTACAACGGAAAACCTATCCTAGAAGATTGGAGATCCCATGATCTAGGCTCAATAGGACCACCTAACTGTACGGACTAAGATCACTGTGGGGGAGTACCCCAAAACACAAAGGGAGTTGCATACTTCCTAGTCCGTCCTTAAAATAAATCAGTGATGTCAAAGGAGGATAAGCATATGGATTTTAATGATTTTGGTAAAATCACCTATATTAGAGAGAAGTGGGGTCGCTTCAAATGGAATTGTGGGGGGCGCAATTCCTAGAGCTCTCGCAGAACCAGGATAGTGCTCCATGACCATAAACGGACACGACAATGAGGAGTTAACCAGACCAGGGAGAGTAATGTGTGATGTGTAATAACGTCTACGTAAAAAGGGGTTGGTTCAAGGACATCGCGTCTACTAACCGCTAGGAGACAAAGTGCACATCACAAAGGAGGGTTCAAAGGGAATACCTACCTATCCTGCATTGCTTAACCGCTGAAATTTTATTGTGACACTTGAGTGTGTGGGGCGATCTCCATTCATGTGGGGGATTGTTGGAAATTTATTAATTTAAATATTATATTAATGTTTAATATAATGATATTTAATTATAAAAGCTAGATGAATGAGAGATCTAAGCTTTCAGTGTGTGTGGTGAAACATTAATGTTGTGGGAATTTGTGCTTGTCCCACATTGGTGGAGATATAAATCATGTGTTGGTTTATATGTAGAATTCTGTAGAGGAATGTATTCCTATACAACAGGACACACCCAGTGGTAGCCAGGAGGGTGCGAAGCACCCGACGCGCCCGCGCCCGGGCACGGGCTCGGGCTCGGGCACGGGCACAGGCACGGGCACGGGACCGGGACGAGGGCGATGGGCGTAATGTGGCGTTTTGATGGCGCACTTTGCACTTCGCACGCTCGCATCGCCGTGAGCCGCTTGAGACCCGCCTTTATGTTTTTAACTAAGCTTGGACTGGTATGGCTCGAGCCCATGGCTAAGATTAAACAACTAGTGTGGTCAAGTCCTTTGGAATTCCTAACCTGTCAAGTCTTTAAGTCTCGTAATTTATTACAGACTTAAGTGTTGCAATCAATAATGACTTAAGTGTCATTGAAGTTTGCATTCAAGGAAGACTTTTGGCATGTTTAGGTTGTGCCTACATATACAGAGTTTGGTACTCTGGTAAAAGACACAGAAAAATCCTCTAAATACATGTACACGAACCACCACCTACTATTTGATAATTTTCCCAACTTCGCTGTCCTCCGCACTCTTGTTTCAGGTACTATTTCAGGTGCTAGGTTTTCTCCAGCAGTGCAATCTGCTTAGGCTGTTGTACCCTGGGAAACAGACGGGTTCACCTGGGTGGCCCGAAATCTGTTTTAAGGGAAGCGTGTTATACACGTGCCTCAGTCACCACGAGATATCTTTCGCTTTCTGTATTTCTATTTCTTGTAATTTTAATTTCTGTCTTTGTATTGTATTTACTTTTTATTTGTGTATTGTAATCCGAAATTCCTAATAATATTAGTATTTCTTTTATTTTGTGAACGATGTTTCTACATAAAACAACCGGTGGATTAAAAAAGATGGTGCTAAATTAGCCCGTAACTAAAAATAGGAGTTATATCCTAGCTGCCGGCTAATTTAATCCATGTTTTACTCGTGTTACAATATGTGGAGCCATTTGTACTTCACCACGAGTATTTGTGCTGGCTACATCCTAGCCATCATAACCGGCGTATCCAGTTTGGTATCTCTTCTTGATTGACTCTTTTTGGATTTGTCCATTTCTTTAACGGCTGAATATGCATATCTATTTCGTTATTATTAATAGAATATTATTCTGTATATCACTGTGATTAATGTATTTATTATGTTTTCGCATTGACAAGATCCTAATTGATCTCATATTGTAATTATATAATATTATCAATGAGAAGGAGAAAAGCAACCATTGAATAATAAACTCTTTCATGGTATCAAGAGTTTGACCTATTTTCCTTCCCCACCACCGCAACCCCTCTCCTCCCTCTCTAATCATTGCTTTCGGCTCTCTCCTGCTCTCTCCATGGACAACAAAATTCATCCGATCGTCATAGACTCTAATATCAAAAACCTAATGCCAATCACCCTTGAGATGGAGACAAGTCAATACTCATCATGGAGCACTACTAGAAAAAAACCTTTCTTGACTTACATTGTGTGTCGAGAAAGGGGTCTGATGACAAAAAAAGAGTGTCAATGATGGCGGTGTCATAAATTTAACATGACACTTTCTTGCATGTCATATGTTTATGACACGCGCTTATGACAATATTTTTTTGACACGCGCTTATGATACTTTTTAACCAGCCACTTTCTTGCATGTCATCTGTTTATGACATTTATTTTGCGTATCAAGAATTTATTAATCTAAAAAAGATTTTTTTTTTTTTTTTTTTTTTTTTTTTGCAGAATCACCATAATAACAAAATCACATATTTCATTATATATTGCATATTTACCAAAAATAAAAACCAATCCAAGTCAACATTTGTCAAATCTACCACATACAAATATTTAACGGTTACAAAATATTGACGTGTATTGTATTTTTCGCCATAAAAACAATATTGATCACTTGAAAATAAATGCCGCGGCATAACTTGACCATTCTTCGCGAATGCCATCCATATCGTCATCCACGTAAGAATCCACTCCTCTCTCAACCTGAGACAATAATTAAATTAATACATTAGTCGAGGGCGTCCAAATATCCAGTGGGGTGAAACAAAGGAATTATTATTATAACAATTGCAGTCGTATACGATTCCTAATCAGCACATATATAACTACAGATTTAAAAACAAAATACCGATAAACAATAGAGCAAACATATTCCAAATATTTACTTGAATCGCAACAGCATAACATTTAGAACAAGCATATAAATCACTGTAGATCAAACATATTCTAACTTTATACTACAGTTGCAATTTGCAACATTATACGATTCCAATCAAACATATAAATTACTGTAGATCAAGCATATAAAGTAACATTTTAGGCATGTCTTATATAAGTATTTTGTTCTCGCCTAAACACAGTACTTTTGTTGAACTCAAAATAACCTAAAATAACCCGTTCTACATTCATCATTCATCGTACTTTAATTACTGAATTGACACTCACACTAGGAAGTATGAACATCTAGTCAAATTCAAACACAAGAACTAACCATGGCAGGGATGGATACAACAGATGCAACCCTTTCTGCTAATGCAACAGTACCAGCAGCTGCAACAGATAACGTGTTTATCGTGGGCTGAAATTTAAACTAACACTATTAGAAAATATAGTTTTATAACAAATATCAAGAAAAATATGACCGTGTACTAAGTAAACAAAAAACAGCTACCTTTGCAGCTTTAGGAATTCTTGAAGCAGAACAATCAAATGAAAGATTTTCAAAAGTTCAAAGTAATTTAAGTCCATCTGAATTTGCCTAAATTTTGATACCGTTATCCTTAGTAGAAACAGTCAAAAGTGCACCATCTTTGTTAAATCGGATTTGTGGGCTTGCCTAATTAAGAACAATATTAGATTGGCCATTAGTGAGTTTATCAAATCATTTTGTTTCTGTTTTGTTATGAATTGAAGGTAATACCGGGATACCGCCATCAGCATCAACACTTGTCAAAAGCTGGACAATATCCATATCCCAATATTTAATTGCAAAATCATCAACAGCTGCTAAAAATCTGGTTTTTGTTGTATCAAATTGCACAACACCTAAAGATCGTTTACGGTAACCAAGATACGTTCTTGTAACAACCCATTCACTCTCATTCCAATTTACAATGTGTGATTCCCCATCTTTGCTTGTCCCACATGAGAAAAGCATGAAATAACCATAAAAAGTCTAAACTATGAAAGAAAATAGAAACTAATTGTTGCATCCCAAACCTATCATCGGAATCAAGAAAATCTTGATTATCATAATAAAATAAAAGTGATATGGATCCTATACTTATATAACTACTACTATTAGAAAGAAAAATGAATACAAAATGCAGGCGATAATCAAATCCATAAAAACCTTCTTAACTATAACTTCTTTAGAGAAACTAGTGAACATAAGATAAGTGATATAGATCCTATACTTATATAACTACTACTAGGCAATAGGCACATAGCCAACTCCAAGCACCATATTTAGACTAACAAATTTTAGTATAAAACAATCATTTCTAAACTTAACATTACGTTGTTCGTTTGAACCAAAAGGCTTGTTTGAGTTGACCAAGTTGCACACAACTATAAAAAAAAGTATAAAAAAATGCACACAACTTGCTTTAAACAACATCATGTTTAAGTTTGACCATTAACAAAATACAAATTTCAAGTCTTTCACATATATAGATCATTTTAACCAACAGCTCTACAGCTTCTAACAATATCTAGATCTTTTACTGTTTAAAGCTAGGTTGTCTAAACTCCACAATCTGTGCATGTAACTTAAGGATGTGAAACTAGGCATGCAAATGAGTCTCAATTCGACTAGTTTAGGCTAAGCTCGAGTTTGGCTCACAGGCTAAACTTGAAAAGCTAAAATCCTAATTTATATATTATTTTCGATAACCAACCATCAAATATATACTATATGTATAAATAATATTAAGCAAGAAAACTTATTCCAAATATACATAAAAGTACAACCAAACTTGATCAAGAGTCAAAATCCTTTGCAGTAACCGGGGATGAGCTTGGTACTGGTACTGAACTTAAAGTACCAAACCTGAAGATTGCCAAAATCGGGTACCAGTACTGAAAATTCCTGGTAACGGTACCGTACGGTAGATTTTCAATTTACACACGCACTTATAAGACATGTACATATTGCAGAAAAGATGTTCACTCCATACATAACCCCAAAAGGCTGTTCATTAGAGGCTTAGAGCCCATAACAAAAACTGCACAAATAACAAAAACAATACATATGTTGCCAAAAGGCATTCATTCAAGTGCATAACAACAACCAGACACATAACAAGCACATCACATATATCACAAAATTGATGTTCATCCAAGTGCATAACATAAACCGAGCACATATCCATACATTGCAAAAATATGTTCATTCCAACGCACAACAGCAACCGGACACGTATCAAACACTTTACATACATCGCAAAATCATGTTCACCATAGTGCATAACAGAACTGACACATAACAAGCTTATTGTTGTTAAAAAAAAAACTTATTACATATATTAAAAAAAAGCTCATTTGAAAGTGCATATAGTGCATAATAGCAGCCAGACACATAATAAACACATTACATATATTGCGAAAAGATGTACATATATTTACTTTACAAATGTTTGGGTAAAAGTTTTTTTTTATATAAAGAGAACAATAAACCCGGTAAAAAATAATATCATAGTGGTCTGTTACCTATGAATCTTAACAAAACTTGAACTAATAAAGTATATCAAAACCAAATAATGTAAACATTTTTGTTAAAAAGAATGACCGAATGAGAAAAACAAGCATACGAAGTGTAAAACATTTTTTTTACAATTATTTTTCTAATCTACAACTGTGGAATGAGAAAAACTAGAACCATTCAACAATTACTTGTAGCATATACTTACCTTTCTATGTTAACAAGTAGCTGAACCATGTAAAAACAAGCTCATTGTGGTCTTATTTTTGTGCGATGAGGGTTATGGTTAGGGTTATGATCGAGAGAAGTTATGGTTACGATTGAGAGAGGTCTGGGTTTGGTTGTGCGATAAGGGTTAGGATTAGGGTTGGGATGATGACGACTTAGATTTTTGGTTGGGATGATGAGGGATTTGATTGGGATTTGGGAATGATGTTATGGGTTTGATTTTAGAACTTAACATTACAAAGCACGAGATGAGCAAGATATATAGGAAGGAAAATGGAATTTTGGAAAATATGTATGACATGAAAAGATGAAACACAATATTTTATACCTTCCTCTTTTTCATTTGTTGACTAAATTCTTGACGCACAAAAAAATGTGTCATTAATTAATCAGATTTTAAAAACCATGACAATTTTTTATGACACACGCTTTTGAGTGTTATAAATAAGTGCGTGTCATAAAATGCGCGTTAAGGAATGCCCTTTTTCTAGTAGTTGAGCGAGCTTTTTCGCATCCACTGTCGAGCGTTTCAAGTCATCCAACACCTCTCCCCCAATCCCTCTCCCAAATTTTCTTCTTCTGATGCTAACAAGGAAAAATTGACCTCCTCAACACCATAATCACTCCCAATATGACTGCCTACGATGCATGGGCCACCTTAGAAGGACTTTTTCACAACAAAAAACTGCCAGAGCCCTTCATCTCATGCACAAATTTTCCAAAACTAGCTTAGACGGTTTTTTAGACGGTTTTCTAATATGTCAGCCTATTGTCAGGCCATAAAATTGTTGACTGACCAACTTACTAATGTTGATTCCCCGGTTGATAACAAGCGCCTTGTCCTACATCTTCTTGTCGGCTTAACAGATCAGTATGAAAGTATTTCGACTATTCTTCAACAAAAGGAACCCACTCCTTCTTGCTATGAGGTGAGATCCCAACTTATTATTGTCAAAAATCAAAAAGTCAAGAAGGCTCTGTATGCTTCTCAGGCTGCAGCCTATGCTCTAACCATGTCCATAACCAAAACTCCACCATAGGCAACCTCGGACTCAGCCTATGATCATTCCTCTGGACGAGGTCATACTCATGGCAGGGGATGCGGCCAACCCACCTGGTCTCACAGCCGTGGTCAGTATCCCAGTGGAACTTGGACAAGCCCCACCAACTATATGTGGATAATTCCATAGTTGTGTCCTTTCCAACCCACTGCCGCTGCTCCTCCACAACATTGGTTGTAGTGGATACCACCATCGCATCCATGCCCGTACCCTACCACCTCACCTACAAACAGCAGCCCCGAACAGGGAATCTTGAACACATGCCAAATCAGGCACATTATGCCTCATATACTCCAATCGATATTCAACAGAATCTCTACACTATGAGTCTTAATCCTCCTGAGTACAATCATGGTGTGATGGATACAAGTGAAACAATTAGCATGGACCTCAACTTAGGTAATTTCGGTACAATTTTTATTCTTGCATGAATGAAACTATTATTATTGGTAGTGGCACCACAATACCGGTTCTTGGACATGGCCCGCCAACCTTCCCCTCCCTATACCCACCCTTTGTTTTAAAACGTGTCCTTTATGACGTAAAACATATTCGAAAACTAATTTCTGTGCGTCAATTCACTAGAGATAATTTCGTGTTTGTTGAATTTGACCCAATTTGTGTTCTTGTGAAGGATTACAAGAGTCGGTCCCCTATCCTTCTGATGTGATACCGAAAGGATCACATTTATATAGTTTAATTTGTTATTTTTATTATCTTTTGTGTGTAGCTTTGTCCGGAACAAGGTACTCTGCCAAAGATTATGGAAGGTGCGAATTATATGCTAAAATGGTGATTTTACGAGCATACGGTGGAGACTATTGAGGAGTATATTTAATTTTGGAGACAAGAATTGGATTTTATTTAAAGATATTATTTGATGATGTGAAAGAGGGAGAAAATACGAAGACGTGACCGCGAAAATGGAGGAAAACGGAGCTGAAAAGAAAAAGTAATGACGAAAACAAGTTTTCCAGCCGTTAAGCCCGCTGTCGACCGCCAGTTTGGGCGTCGACCAACCCAGGACGTCACCGACACCCTGCCCACCATCGGTGACGGCCGGACCTGACCAGCCTTGATTTTTTGACCAAAATTAACGAATTTTTAAGTGCTTTTATGTCTACTTTTACCAAGGACTTGGGATGGAATGATTATAAACAAGTTTTGGGATCTAGAATACCATCTTTCATTCCAAAATCACCATCATATCATCCCATACCATCAAGAACATCAAGATCAATCACCAAAAACCCATTATTCTTCATAATTATCCAAGATCTTCCATGGCTACTTCTCCATCTTCTTCAACATCATTCAAGCTCCTAAAACCATGTTTGGTTAAGTTCTCCATCACTTCCGGGTGAAGGATTGTAAGTTTCTAGATTTGTAATATTGTTTTGATTGTGTATTTGTAAGGAACAAGTGTTGTACTCAATGAAGCGTTGATATTGGGTTTAACCTTGTGTATGCTTATGTTGTGCTTGAGCCATGGGGATGAATTCCATTAATTAGATTTTGATGGTGGGTTGGACCTTGTGTATGTTTCTTGTATGCTTAAACCATTTAGATGAATCTTGTCAATTAAGTTTTGCCTCAACATTATTTTTAGACTTGTGAGATAAAACCTATCACTTAAGTTTGGATATTGGGTTAGAATCTTTATATGACTAAAGGTTTTTGTATCCTTGCAAATCTATTTGTAATCATGACATCATTTGTATGAATTAATTGTTGTGCTTAATTGTCTTGGTATTGGGTTGGACTTATTGCATGTTTAGAGACCATTGTGTTTTTAGGCTCATAAGATGAATTTTAACTCAACATATAGGATTTGGTGAACTAGATAATGAATCATACTTAGCTCTTAGTAGCTATTTGTTGATGCCTAAGTCTGGATTCTCTGTCCTAGCGATTCTTAGAAGTGAAATTGCAAATCTATCATAATAACTCTTGAATCTTAGTTACTTGCATATCCTAGCTTGGGAGTGAATGCTAGTTAGAAATTATTGTTACCTTAGTTATTAGTTAATTCCAATTTCTTCTTCAAAACAAACAAAGATAAAAATAGCAAACTTCATAACAAGCAAACTTCATAATCATATTGTTTCCTTGTTTCAGTAAACAACTTAGACTAACAAACAACTAGTGTGATGCTAACCACATGCTCCTTGGATTTGATACCCTACTTACCCTATAGGTAATTTAGGTTTTGCATGACCCGTGACAACTGGTTCATCAAATGGCGCCGTTGGAGCTAGCGCGCTTAGTATTGCGTTGCTTGTTGTTTGTTTTTGTATATAGTTGTTTAAAAAAAATAAAAGATTTCATTTGGGTTTTCTAGTTCCTATGCAGAATCTTTCTTTCACATGTAATTAAAGAAGCTCATGTTTTGACCATGTATACGAATTTCTATACATGTAACTTTTGTGGGGATCATCGCCACACATGGGGACTTTGTCCAGAGCTTGCAAGGAAAAAAGGAGGCAGCAAGAAGGTATTTAATAGCTTATGAAAGATGGGAGAACACTCCGGTCTTATACTATGAAAGAACTTGCCCCTCCTCTAACCCTTCAACACTACCATACACTAGTAAATGCCGAACATAAGCGGCGACTTCAGGCAAATCAAAGCAGTCTTGACAAGTTGATGAGTAGAGTGCAACTTTCTAAAGTCGAACATGAATTAGCACAACCTCATCAATCACGAGAATGTCGGTTTAAATGGTTAAATTTAGATTGTTTAATTTGTGATAAGTAATATGAACCGTTTTCAACAAGTATTTTTAAAAAAGTTCTTAGAATTACATGATTAAGTTTAGCAAGCTAGTGAAAACAGTTATATGTACACATCGACAACCTTATTTCCTACTTTTGGTGAGATTTTAAGCCTACTTATATTTGAGCCATATATATTTCATTTGTTGAGTGTAGGCCACTGTTTCTTTGTTACAAAACTTGTGTAATTTGATACATGCTAAGTAAATATGCACTACATGATAAAGGCAACTTACGACATTCTTTTCCTTTACACCATTTATGTGTTAAACCCGTGTACCCAAAATATCACCATTAGTCACCGCGTTGAGCCTAAACATTTCGTTTGCTAAAACTTTATATGTCACCCAAAACAAACCCAACAACAATTTTACCAAACTCCTACTAGATTCAAAGTGTGAATATTTATGTGTTGTATTGCTATGTATTTACTTCATGAAAGAAAAAAAATATAGAAATGAAAGAAAAAGACAAAAAAACGGTGTTGTATTGTAGGTCGATTTTGACCAAAGTGTTTATAGTTAGCAGTTGTTTCAAATAAGGATCAAAAGCGAGTTCGGTTTCACCAAATTTTTACTTTAGCCATTTTTTACCTACATTTTCCTATCTTTACCTAAAGCCCAAAACCCCTAAGTCTTTTTCATATATGTGTATTTTTATTAAGTTTGATTGTTATACAAGTTTATATTAACGAGTTTCAGTTTTGATCTTTGAGCGAATAATACTAGTACATCTTTTGCTCGTCTAGATATTATACCAAGAGGAGTGAAAATTGTCAGGGGTGTGTTGCATATAAATGAGTTTAATAGAATATTAAACTTGATCGAGCTAATTCTATTTTTAATGACATATCTATTTGGCTTGTTGAATTAACACATCTAATGTTTTTTTTCATACGTTGAGGTATGATTTTGAACCTTAGGTAGGACATTTAGAGAAGACCGAATTATGTTTATTCGAAATATTTTATAGAGTTTTTCAGGGACTGAAAAAGATAAGTGTGGGGTGTGATGTGATACCGAAAGGATCACATTTATATAGTTTAATTTGTTATTTTTATTATCTTTTGTGTGTAGCTTTGTCCGAAACAAGGTACTCTACCAAGGATTATGGAACGTGCGAATTATATGCTAAAATGGTGATTTTACGAGCAAACGGCGGAGACCGTTAAGGAGTATATTCAATTTTGGAGAAAATAAATGGATTTTATTAAAAGATATTATGTGATGATGTGAAAGAGGGCAAAAATACGAATATGTGGCCGCAAAAATGGAGGAAAACGGAGTTGAAACGAAAAAGTTATGAAGAAAACAAGTTTTCCAGCCGTCAAGCCCGCCGTCGGCCGCCAGTTTGGGCGTTGACCATCCCAGGCCGTTGCCGATGCCCTGCCCACCGTCGATGATGGCCAGACCTGACCAACCTTGATTTTTTTTACCAAAATTAATGAATTTTTAAGTGCTTTTATGCTTCTTTGACCAAGGACTCGGGATGGAACGATTATAAACAAGTTTTGGGATCTAAAACACCATCTTTCATTCCCAAATCACCATCATATCATCCCATACCATCAAGAATATCAAGATCAATCACCAAAAACCCATTATTCTTCATCATCATCCAAGATCTTCCATTTCTACTTTCTCCATCTTCTTCAACATCATTCAAGCTCCTAAAACCATGTTTGGTAAAGTTCCCCTTCACTTCCGGGTGAAGGATTGTAAGTTTCTAGATTTGTAATGTTGTTTTGATTGTGTATTTGTAAGGAACAAGTGTTGTACTCAATGAAGCATTGATATTTGGTTGAACTTTGTGTATGTTTATGTTATGCTTTAGCCATGGGGATGAATTCTATTAATTAGCTTTTGATGTTGGGTTGGACCTTGTGTATATTTCTTGTATGCTTAAACCATAGAGATGAATCTTGTCAATTAAGTTTTGCCTCAACATTATCTTTAGACTTGTGAGATAAATCCTATCACTTAAGTTGAGATATTGGGTTAGACTCATTATATGACTAAAGGTTTTTGTACCCATGCAAATCTATTTGTAATCATGACATCTTTTGTATGAATTAATTGTTGTGCTTAATTGTCTTGGTATTGGGTTGGACTTATTGCATGTTTAGAGACCATTATGTTTTTAAGCTCGTAAGATGAATTCTGTCAATTATTCCTTAACTCGACATATAAGATTTGGTGAACTAGATAATGAAGCATACTTAGGGCCTAGTTTTATTTGTTGATGCCTAAGTCTTGATTCTCTGTCCTAGCGATTCTTACAAGTGAAATTGCAAATCTATCATAATAACTCTTGAATCCTAGTTACTTGCATATCCTAGCCCGGGAGTGAATGTTAGTTAGAAATTATTGTTACCTTAGTTATTAGTAAATTCCAATTTCTTCTTCAAAACAAAGAAAGATAAAAATATCAAACTTCATAACAAGCAAACTTCATAATCGTATTGTTTCCTTGTTTCAGTAAACAGCTTAGACGAACAAACAACTAGTGTGACGCTAACCACATGCTCCTTGGATTCGATACCCTACTTACCCAAGCTACCTAGGTTATTTTGGTTTTAAATGACCCATGACGACCGGTTCATCATCTTCGGTGCAACAAAAGCGGTGATCTCTACACCTTCTCCAAATACTCACACTGCTTCTCCACCTCCACCTTCAATTCTCATTCCTCAAGTCTCTGGCATCAACGCCTTGGTCACCCTGCCCAACTTTATTACAGTATTTAAAGAATTCCAATTCTATCATTTTAAGTCTTTGAAAAAAAATTGTTTGAAACCTTATGTATTTGAAAAAATTACTAGACTTCCTTTTTATGCTTTTAATAATGTTACTTTACAACCATTTAATATTGTGCGAAGTGACATTTGGACCCCCCCTATTTTAAGCACGGGAGGCCACCATTATTTCATCCTATTTCGGGATGACTACACAAACTTCCTTTGAACATTTCCAATTTTCAATAAATATCAAGTTTACACCATATTTGAATGATTTACCAAATTTTTCAAACCCATTTTCACCAAACAATTAAAACATTTCAATGTGATAATGGGAAAGAGTATGTTAATGCATCTTTTAAATGACTATTTGATAAAAATGGCATTCTCTTTTGTCTTTCTTGTCCCTACACCTCCTCCTAAAACGGAAAACCAAAAAGCAAAATCCGCTCAATTAAAAATATCATTCATACTTTACTTGCCCAATCCTCCCTACCCGCGAACCTTTGGCATCACGCCTTAGACACCACCTCATACCCCCTTAACATCACCCCCTCTAAAACTCACAAATTTCACACACCCACCTACCTCCTCTACAAACAAATACCAACATACGATCACTTACGTGTGTTCAAGTGTCTTTGCTACCTTTTTGTAAGGATCTGAGTTTAATTGTTTTGATTGTTTTAGTAATGAAAGATGAAAGAAGTTAATCTATAAATGGAAAGTGCAGGGAAATGATAAACTATAAATCAAAACAAGAGAATAATTGTTTTAGAATCGAAATCTTTCATAAAACTTAATGATTGCAAACGATTGTACAATTACTCCCCCTCGGCCTGATCACTCTGTGTAAGTTTGTCTAAGAGAATATTTTGAGTGATGAATAGAACAGTACATGCACTATTCTATTTATAGACAATCTAAACAACTGATGACCTAGGTTGACGTCACCTAAGACAGTGACATCTAATAGAATAACAACATAAAACATCTGTTGAAACAAACACTGTTACATAGGAAACCTCTGATAAATAAACAGCTGATAGGTAAACCTCTGATGGTCTTGAATCATCTGTTGGAGCCTAAGTGCTGTTGGCTCTAACAGACCTTGAGTCTTCAGTACTTTGATCAGCAGTTGTTCCAGCAGTTGTTTCTTCATCAGACCTTTGTTCCAGCAGTTATTGGGGTATAGCAGATGTTAGAGTCAACAGTCTTTTGGAAGAAGTAACTTGTAAATGTTGTTTTTATTTAGGATCATATGTAGCATGTTTTGGCTTTTCAATCATCTGTTCTTCTCCATGTTAGCAGACCCAACAATCTCCCCTAGAACAGATGATGCCAAAACTTAGTTTTTATTGTTGATCTTTATTCCTCATCAGACTTTCTCTAATTTGTCCTTTGAACTGTAGTTCAAAGTTCAATGAGAAGAGGTCTTCAGCATCTCTTTCTAGCTCTAAGTTAAGCAATGTTTGGATATCATCTGTACATAGGCCATGTGCATCATCAATACTCAACTTTTGAGCCTTTCCATCAAATCTGAGCAAAGTCAATTCATGGGTGTCTTTGTTGACCTTCCATTTTAGAATTTTTGAATCAGAGGATTTGTTGAGCTGCAAGTTTATTTTAGATGAGTTTGGTGATGGAGGTCTCCCAATGAGTTTTCTGAGTTCATCAGTTATGGGATCAGAGAAATAGTGAACTTGGTTGTAGATACCCTCTTTTACAAATGTATTAGCAAACCTCTTTTGGTCTGCTTCTGACATCTCCTTCTGTCTTTTGAACTGTCTCTTGTCAGCAACAGATAGGTCAGATGTGTCAAGTAAGCTGTCAAGTGTAAAGGCCTGTTGAGGTCTCTTAACCATGGGAGCATCAGAGTAAATTGGTTTTCTGCGTAGAGTGGGATCATTCTTTCTATTCTCTTCCAGCTTCTTGTAAGTTTCAACCAACCTCAGCTTAGCCTATCTTGCAACTGAGCTCATCTCTCCATACTTTGCAGCCACAATCTCTTCTCTCATTCTTTTAAACTTCAAAGCTCTGGCTGGGTCTCTGCCTTTTCTAAAGTCAGGGGCAGAGGCCTTCAAAGTAGGATTCTTGGCCAATTTTTCAATTCTGAGAAGTTCTTCTTGAAGTGCATGAGTGGTCCAGCCTACAAACTGTTTCTTGTTTGCTTTGTAAGGCATGGTTGCCAAGATCTGATCAAGTATAGACTCCCTTACTACCCTTTCCAAATCACTACTGAGAGGAATTGTGGACATGGAATTGCTCAGGGTCTTAGCAAAATCCTCAATCCTTCTTAGTTTGCTAAGCTCTGCTGAATGGATGCCTTGAGCTGTCCTGTCATCCTTCCCTTTGCATTTCTCCTTGTTGATCAAATCAGCCTGTTCAGTTTTGAATTTCAAATATTGATCTATGTTTCTGGGAACAGGGAAATTTGGGAGAGATAAGATGGTTCTTTCAGATGGATCCTCAGTATTGTAGAGGATTGCATTTCCCCCTTGAGTAGATCAATCTCAAGAGGATACTGAGCAGCCAATGGTGTGATGGATGGTGGTGGTTTGTGAGAAGTGAAATGAGAAGTGTGTGGTGAAAATGATGTAAGTGGAATGGCTGGTATAGGTGCAGATTTTGTTGTTGAAGTGGAATGTGGTGAGGTTTGTATATTTTCATCTTGTATCACAAAGGTTGATTTTCTCTTCCTTTTGTACAAGATAAGTGGTGATGGTGGTGTTTGGACAGCAGTGGTTTTGTTAACATCTGTTGGCACTTGTGCAGGACCAGCAGATATTTGGGATGTAGGTGGTGAAGTGGTTGGTATGGTTGTAGGTGTTGTATTGATGGTTGTGGTTGTAGGTTCAGTTGTTTTGGTGGCAGCAGTGGTTTTGGTGGCAACAATGGTTCTAGTAGCAGATGTTTTAGCAGCAGCAGTTTTAGACGGTGGTTTCCTGGTGTGTTTTGCAGACATTTTCTTCCTTTTAAAGGAGCCAACATCCTCAACTTCTTGTTGTTGCTCTATCTTCCTTTGCACTAGAGCCTCTGCCTTGACTTCCAATGTGTCAAGCCTCTTTTGCTTAGCTTCAACAGCCTCTTCAGCAATGGCATTGGCAGAGTTGTCAACTTCTTTTGCCTTGCCAGCATTGACAGTTTCAGCATCAGAAGTGGTTTGAACATTGGGTTGTTGTAGTGCTGGTGGAGCAGACCCTGGTTTGTTGGCAGCAGACTTTTGTGATTGACCCTTTTGTGAGGGTGGACATCCAAAGGGATCTAACTTTGGCAATCTATCTCTGCCACTCTCCCCCTTTTTGGCATCATTAGCAGTGAATTCATCATCATCTTCATCTCTAAGAATTGTGGTAGGGGCAGAGCCAGTGGTCTTCAGCAAATGGTCTTTTATGGCTTTAATGTCTGCTTGAGTATCTGTGTACCTAACATCTACCATGGTCCTAATCAGAGCCATATAAGTTTCATGAGTTCGGTCTTCTAGTCTTCTATGAGCTATGATGATGGGGAAACAGATTTCCATAGCTCACTAGCAATTTCTTCCTTTGATGGCTGACTTTTGGTTAAAGCTGCCAAAGATTCCATGATAATCTTGAGATCTGTCTTGATGTCAGCAACAGAGGTTTCAATGGATTGGATTCTATCCGTCAATTCTTGGTATTTTAACCCATCACCCAAGTTAATAGGATCATCTGGATTCCTACAAGTGGTAGTTGTAACTGGTTCAGTTCTAGGAGGTGAATCCATAGAATAAGAAACAGATGCCCCTTTGTCTTGGTTATGGGGACTTCCAACTGATTTTGGGGTCACTATAGTGGCCTCATCAGTTGTTGCCTTCAAGGAAGTCTTAGCTATGTAACCACTGTCCTGTTGTGAGACAATGGTCTCTACATCAATAGTGGCTGCTTCACTTGAAAACTCACCTTGAGTTACATGTAACTCAAGGGGTGTAACCTCCTCTATTCGTGGGCTAGCTAATTGATTTTTCTCAGTCCCAGCCACTTGTTGGTGTATACTCTCAGTGATAGGTGATGGTGAGGAACTGGGAATATCCTGAGTTTTATCAATAGCTTTGAACAATGGTTGCATTGTTGGAAGGACATGTGATGGTGAGGGTTGAGGAGTGAAAAGAGAAGTAGCCCTGGGAGAAGGGCTTATGAGCATATGGTCAAGTGACTCATATGTGTCATGATGTGTTTCCCCTTGGCTTACAACATGATCATTTTGTGAGGATTCATGAGAAGTTTGGTCAGATTGAGATATCTCCAACTGTTGTGAGGAAGTAACAATAGTGGTTTCTTGTTGCTTTTGTGCTGCAACAGGGTTGTCCTCTGGTATCTCATCTTCCAGAGGTCCCTTTTTGGTTTTCTTGGGGGGCTTTGTGGATGGATGTTTCTTTTTAGAGGTGGCTGGTGTGGGTTTCATAGCACTGATGTTGTGCCATGATCACCAGGAGCAGTAGGCTCAACAATAGAGGTTTTGACAACAGTTGTTGTCTTATCACTCTTTGCTTGTGTTTTAGAAACTTTGACTTTTGACACTTTTTCTTGGGTGTTTGGACCCAGCAATCTTGTAAACGTTTTTTGTGAAAGACTCTTCATTTGAAGTGAATTACCCTTTTTAAACACCTTTTCGATTAAAACCTTTTGTAGGATTACACTTAAAAGTCTTGGGTATATCAGAAAAGCATTGTTTGACCCAGACTTGACTTCCTTCACATTTGCCACTAAATCCAGGAACAGGGCCTGGGATATATTGTAGTCAGATTCTGACAACATAGCATATCCCAAGTACTGAACTTTCAATGGGATTTCATTGAAAGAAGTGGTTTTAGCAGAGAGACAGAGAAGGAGTGTATGAAAGAAAAATTTCATGACTGGTGGGAAAAACTTTTTGAAAAGTGTTGAACTAGTCATCTGTGAATCATAACCCCTTTCATGAAACTCAGTGTGAAGTTTAGCCTTAGGGAAAGAATCTTTACCTGCCAAGTCGTTCAGAGAGAAGGTTGTGGATATTAGTTAGGGGGTTATGGTGATATTTGTTTCTCCAATTTTTGAGATAATGGTTGTAGGCTTTTTGTCATGAAGTAGAACATCAGCATTTAACCAGAATTCTTGGAGAGTATCAATGTAGATGGGTGAATCATCGGTTAGTATTGACAGGTATTTGGATTGGAGGAAGACGTCAATGGTGGTATGGAACAGAATTTTTTCATCTGTTTTAACCAGATAGGGAAGGTAATTGTGAGTGGCTTTGGCTTGAAGATCCATTGTAATGGTTTTTGAGTCAAAAGATGGAAGGAATTTGTATGAGGGTTAGAGGTTGAAAGAGGCAATTTCAGTATTTTGAATACAATGAGACAGTGTAACAACTGTTGTGGGAAAACAGGGTTTTTATAGCCTCTGATGAAACCGCTGATGTGGCCAAAGCTCTGCTTTTGAGAGCAGACGTGGCAAACATCTAATGAAGCCTATGTGGCATACAGCTGTTGCCAAATTACTGATGCAAACAGATGTTGAATTACCAAAGTGCTGAAACAGATTTTTCAACTAACAATGGTTATTTTATCTGATCAGATGTTTGAAACAGATTTTTCAACTAACAGTGGATAGAATGGATGAAACAGTGGTTGTTTTATCCTTAGCAGATTTTTTTTAACCAAAAAGCTATTTTTAAGGATGAATTTTGATTTTCTGAAACATTTTAATATTTTTATTTAAAACATTTTTGTTGTTTAATCCATGTTTAGCATACCAATTCGAGAGATCAGATTTTCAAAGGTAGATGTGTCTAAAGCTTTTGTCAACACATCTGCCAGTTGATCATCTGTTGGAACAGGGTGTAGAGAAATCAAACATTTTTCATAGCTATCTCTGACAAAGTGATGTCTGATGTCTATGTGCTTTGTGGTTGAATGAGAGACTAGATTTTTGATGATATTTTCAGCAGCTTGACTATCTAGCATTAGTGGAGTCTTTAGTGCAGTTATACCAAAATCCAGTAGTTGACTTTGAAGCCACATGAGTTAGGCTATACAGCTTGCAGCAGCAATGTATTCAGCCTCTGATGTTGAGGTTGAAACAGCTGCTTGCTTTTTTGCTTTGCCATGAGACTAAGGCATTCCCTAGAAATTGGCACCCACCTGATGTAGACTTCCTTGTGGTGTGGCAGCCAGCAAAATCACTATCTGAATAACCTGAAAGCTCAATGTTTCCATTAGCAGGATACCAGATACCAAGTGTGGGAGCACCATTTAGGTATCTGAATATCCTTTTCACAGCAATAAGGTTTGACTTTCTAGGTGAAGCCTGGGATCTTGCACAGACACAAGTGGCAAACATAATGTCTGGCCTGGATGCAGTTAAGTACAATAAAGACCCAATCATGCATTTGTAATGTGTCTGGTCAACCAGTTCATCCTTGTCATCAATAGTGAGTAGCTTGGCTGTGCTCATGGGTATACTACATGGTTTACAATCATTCATCTCAAATCTGGTTAGTAAGTTTTTAACATACTTGTTTTGATGAATGAATATTCCATTTTGCAGCTGCTTCATTTTGAGACCAAGAAAGCACTGAAGTTCACCTATAGCACTCATCTCAAACTCTGCTGTCATGAGTTCCCTAACTCTTCACACATTTTGTTACATGTGGATCCAAAAATAATGTCATCCACATATATTTGAACAATCATTAAATCTTTCCCTCTCCATTTTAGAAATAAAGTTTTATCAATTTTACCTCTTGTGAAACCAATGGATAAGAGAAAGGTGGAAAAAGTTTCATACCAGGCCCTAGGTGCTTGTTTGAGTCCATACAGAGCTTTGTTGAGCTTGTAGACATAATCAGGATGGAATGTGTCTTCAAAACTAGGTGGTTGACATGCATAGACCTCCTCCTGAATTTTGCCATAAAGGAATTCACATTTAATGTCCATCTGATACACCTTGATGTTGTGGTTGACAGCAAAGGCTAGGAAGAGTCTGATAGCTTCTATATTGTCTACAGGAGCAAAGGTTTAATCATAGTCTATCCCCTCTTCTTGTCTGAAGCGTTGAACCACAAGCCTGGCTTTATTCTTGACAACTATACGTCTTTCACCAGTTTTGTTTTTGAAGACCCACTTTATGCCAATTGGACAGACATCCTTTGGCAGTGGTACAAGTTCCCATACTTGTTGTCTTTTGAACTGAAGGAGCTCTTCCTGCATGGCTTCTACCCAACTGTTGTCTTTTAGTGCCTCTTGGTACTTGACAGGTTGTGTGAGAGATAGAAAGCCTGCAAAAAGACAGATATTTGAGGTTTGGCTTCTTGTGAGCACACCCTCTCTGATGTTGCCAATGATTTGGTCTGGTGGATGAGCTCTTAGGTAGATTAAGTCTCCCTGATATGGTATGATGGCATTTTGAGGTGAGGGACAAAGGTTTGGTGACTCTGTTGGTGTATCATCTGTTTGCACTTCTGTAGTACCAATGGATGTTTGAAATGGAAGTAGGGGAATTGGTCCAAGTGGTGTAAAGTTGGATTGACTTTTGTCAACAGAGGTTGGACTTTTGTCAACAGATGATTGAACAGTGGTTGAGCTTGATGAGGCAGTGGTTTGAGGGTAAGACTGGGCAACAGTGGTTGACATAGCTGTGACAAAGTTTTGACAGGTGTTTTGAACATCTGCTTCCCCTAATGCAGAAGTGACTTTATAGTGACTTGGGATCACAACATCAATTCTGTAGTCTTGATGTGAGACTGTGGAATACCTGCACTGTCAGCTTTAGCAGTAATATCTTCAAATTAGAATTTGTCTAAATCAAACAGTTCAGCAGGATTTGCTGAGATTTTTAAGGATGAATTTTCATTGAACTTTACATTCAGAGTTTCTTCTATTGTCCTAGTCCTTGTGTTAAACACTTTATAGGCCTTGGCAGTAGAAGAATATCCCGGAAAATACCCACAATCTACTTTGGCTGCAAATTTTGAAATGGAATCTTTAAGATTTAAAATGAAACATGGGCAGCCAAAGATTTTGAAAAATGATATTAATGGTTTGATTTTAAACAGAATTTCATAAGTAGTCTTTTGATGTCTTGGGTTGATTAAAACTCTGTCTTTTGATGTCTTGGAGAGAGAGTTGATAGTTTGAAGGTTGGTGTGACCCAATCTCCTATGCCACAATTCTGTCTCTTTAGTGGAGGCAGCAAAAAACAGACAGACATTTGCCATAGGATTATCCTTCAACATATAAACTACATACACATTGCCACTCCTCTGAGTAACAAGTTGTGCTTTGCTCTTAGCAATGATGGTGTCAATCTTTTAACCATTTCTGGCCCAATAATCTTACAAGTTTTCTTAGTGAAGAATGACCCATAGCCTTCGTCACTCATTTGTGAGACACTAAGAAGATTAAATTTAAGATTATCAATAAGATTGACATTTTCAAACTTGAGTTTCCTAGCCTGAACAGTCCTTGAACCCAACACTTTACCTTTTGAATTATTACAAAAGGATATATCACCCCCTCCATGAGCTAAGAAGCCCAGAAGAAGGGCTCTATATCCTGTCATATGCCTGGAGCCTCCACTATCTACATACCATAGACTATCTAAGGGGCTGTTTGGTAGCCTCTTAATGAGGCTCTTAACCATTCAGCGCTGAATGATTCAGCATTCAGTGTGTTAGTTTCAGCTTCCGAATGGAATAGTTAAGTCTGAATCATTAAGATTTGGGATGTTGCTGAACCATTAAGCACTGAACTATTAAACACTAAACTAGGCTGAACCTTAATGAGTCTCCCCTACCAACGTAGGAAAAGAAAACTAACCATTAAGAGGTCCAACTTAATGATTCAGCGCTTAACCATTCAGACCTCTTAACTATCCAGACCTCTTAATGATTTAGCACTTAATCAACCAAACAGCCCCTAAGTAAGCAGAATCTCCCTGCACATCAGTAATGGATTAGTTTTGGTGAGTGTCCAAAGCCAAGTTGGCTTTGGATGGGTCCACAGACTTTTCAGCCTAAAGCTTAGGAAGATGATCAGTGGTTTGAACCAGTTTTTGAACCAAGTTCAACAACTGTTGCTGACCATTTGCCAGTGTTTGTATGTCAACACTTGGTGCAACAGATGTTTGACCATTTCCTGTCAGATGATAGTAACCATAGGGGTTTCTGTTCACTCTTGGTTTTGAAGGCCTCTTGGGTTCTTCATAAACATATGACAGACTATGACAAGGTGGTTGTCCATATCCTCTTGGGTACTTGTTTGTGGGTGGAGCATCTGTTACTTGGACATCCCTGGGAGCAGATGTTTCAAGACTTTTGGTAAAAGATGTTTGGGCTGGTACATAAGTCTGTTTGGGCTTTCCTTTTGGAGTACTCACCACTTGACTTGCAAGAGTTTTAGCCTTGTACTCTTGTATTTTGACATCAAAATTTTTGAGATACAAACACTCTTTGGTTTTGTGATTCTTTTTATCACATATTGAGCATGTGGTCTTAGAATCACACACACTTGTTCCTTTGTTGATATCATAGGCTTTTAGAAGAAAACAGTTTTTAGTAACATGATTCTTCTTTTCACAGAAATCACAAAACAAGTGTTCAGCCTTCTCTTTCTTTTTCCCTTTTACAACCTTCTTTTCAACAGATGGTTGAGCATCTGCTGGAAGGTCTTTCAAGAGAATGACCTTTGCCTGTGGTGCTTTCTTACCATCAGGGGTTTTGAAATCAACTGGTTTGAAGTTTTCAAGAGTATCACACTCATCAGACTAAGTAGGTTTAAATTCATATTTTTCAAGTTCAGTGAATGATGAGAAACCCTCAGGCTTTTCAAGAATGATTTTCTTGCCATTAGGTTCAGTGATTTTAATCTCTTGACCCTCCAAATTTGTTGGTACTACCTCAACTAACTTTTGTTCCCTTTTGTCAGTGTTTTGAAAGGCTAGGGCAGCGGTTTCAAAACCAAAACCAAACTTCACATGACTTTTGGTTTGTTTGTTGACGAGCATCTCAAAACCTTTACATGATTCCACCAATTTTTCACATTCAACTTGGGTGTCCTTAAGCTCCTTTTTAAAACTATGATATTTGGTCATCATAGTTTGGAGCTGGTCTTTGGTTATAGTTGCTTCATGTTTTAAACTGCTGATTTCAGATTCTTTTTCAGTCAATTTTGATTTTAACTCTTTTGAATGTTTTTCAATTTGAACTTCATCATCTAAAATTTTCTTCAAAAAGTTTTCATTCACCTCTTTAATGTTAGCAAATGCTATTACACACTTGTCTGTACACAAATCTTTTAGGATTTGAGGAGATACCTTAGCAGCAGCCATCAATGCACAATCACACTTGCACTCACAATCATTACCCTAAGGATCTGAGAGATTCACAACCTCTTCTTTAGACTTTTCATCTAGAACTACTGTATCAACAATATCATTAGTCACATTTTCAGATTGAGTCACCACATCCTCAGATTCTACCTCTTCCACAATTGTATCCATAGCCACGAAACAAAAATTTTCTGGTTCATTTTCAGCTTTGGCTACAAGAGCAAAATTCTCATCTGTTAACTCATCTGGTAGACTACTCCAATCAACAAAGCCTTGTGTGAAGAAACTCTGCTGACTGGTCTCTGCAGGAGCAGAGGGTGAAGTAGCAATCATTGGCACATGTTCCTGAGCAACATGGGTTTGAACATAATGGATCTGAGGAACAGTGGTTTTGACATACTGGACAGGAATAGTGTTTAAGGACTGTGCAAAATGAGGAGTGTTTTGCACATTTGGTCCAGGGGTATTATAGGAAACCTAATAAGTGTTGGTCTGTAGCCTTTGATTTGGATAGGTAATCATATGTGTACCATGTTGACTCCTACATTCCCTAGCAAAATGACCAAGTCTATGACATTTATAACACTTAATCTTTGATTTATCCAACCCCACCTTTGACCTACCAGTCAACGCTGGAAATCTTCTGCCAGTTTTCTTGTAAAAATTGTTAGTTCTTACACTGAGCAGAGCAAATTGGTGCATAATGTCCATTTCTTCCAAATCATCAGGGTCAAAGTATTTTAGGTCATCATACTCAAAGAATATGTTATCAGATGCCTGGATATCACCACCACTTGCTGTAAAAGCATAGTTGGGTGAGTAAGAATCAGAGTTAAAACCAGAGTTAAAACCTAAAGTTATGTAATGAAATGATCATAACTCTGATCCTTACTATTACCAGGCACCTCATCCTGACCCCAAAGTGTTGTATTACCAAAAACATAATCATCAGACACTTTTCTAGAGTGCTGAAGCTTCTTTTTCTGGTTAAGCTTTCTCTCATAGGTCAAGAGCTTACCATGAAGCTGGGTCAGTGATAGGTCCTTGAATCTAATTGAGTTTCTCATAACTATAGCAATAGTGTCCCATTTGTCTGGTAATGATCTTAAAAACATATCGTTCAAAGTTGAATTAGGATAAGTTAGACCCACCAGTTTTAGTTAACTAATGAGACAGTTAAACCTCTCAAATTGTTGAGTTAATGACTCTCCCTTAACATGACTGTATGTTTCATATTGTTGGTTAAGTATTTCACGGTTGTTTTCGATAACCTCTTCAGTCCCACCAAATTGTTCTTTCAAAGCATCCCATAACTCCTTTGCACCGTTACAGTGTAACAGCCCAACATAGATATCATTGGGTAGAGCCATGGCCACAATACTGAAGGCCTTAGCATCTAACTCAATTTTCTGAAAATCCTGCTCGAAGTAGTTTTGAAGTTTATTTGGCTCTTGAATCTTGGGATCTTCGGTACTCGGCACCATCGGAACATGTGGTCCGAAGATAACCGACTTCCAGAACCCAGTGTTCTGTTGAGGTAGAACATGGCTCATCTGACGTTGCCAGATATTGTATTCAGATCTGACAAGCATCGGTGGCTTGTTGTTCGTGCCAGTGTTATGTGGATCGTGATTGATTGAAGCCATTCTCTGATTGTTTCTAAAAGAAAGTCTGTTTATAAAACGGTTGAATCGTAAATAAACTATTACTCTGTTTTCAATCCGACAAACAAACGATATCAATAAATGTGAGCTGATCTGTTTATATTAAATTGATTGGTTAGATCGAATTTAATTGACCAAGCTCTGATACCAATTGTTAGGATCTGAGTTTGATTGTTTTGATTGTTTAAGTTATGAAAGATGAAAGAAGTTAGTCTATAAATGGAAAGTGCAGCGGAATGATAAACTATAAATCAAAACAAGAGAATAATTGTTTTAGAATCGAAAGCTTTCATAAAACTTAATGATTACAAACGATTGTACAATTACTCCCCCTCAGCCTGATCACTCTGTGTAAGTTTGTCTAAGAGAATGTTTTGAGTGATGAATAGAACAGTACATGCACTGTTCTATTTATAGACAATCTAAACAACTGATGACCTAGGCTGATGACACCTAAGACAGTGACATCTAACAGAATTACAACATAAAACATCTGATGAAACAAACACTGTTACATAGGAAACCTCTGATAACTAAACAGCTGATAGGTAAACCTCTGATGGTCTTGAATCATCTATTGGAGCCTAAGTGATGTTGGCTCCAACAGACCTTAAGTCTTCAGTATTTTGATCAGCAGTTGTTTCTTCATCAGACCTTTGTGATCAGCAGTTGTTCCAGCAGTTGTTGGGGTACAACACATGTTAGAGTCAACAGTCTTTTGGGAAAAGTAACTTGTAAATGCTATTTTTATTTAGGATCATATGTAGCATGTTTTGGCTTTTCAATCATCTGTTATTTTTCAGGTCAGCAGACCCAACACTTTTCCTACCCTCAACCACTATTCATAAACTTGCCCATCGGTCCTATGCGTGTGTCTTTCTTGGTTACCCCAATTCACATCATGGCTACAAATGCTATTATCCTTAGTCCAAACAAACAGAAAAAAAAAAAAAAAAAAACCACTTTCAGGGTGTGTTTGCATTTTTATATTTTTTTAGTTTTAATAAATGCAAATTTTTTTATTTGAATGAAATGTTTCTTTAATTAAACAAACAGAAAAAAAAAAAACCACTTTCAGGTAGTGGTTCAGTAAGTGTTGCCTATAAAATTATGATTCAGTGAAGTGATGTGGCACTGAAGGATTTGTGAAAATCATGGCAGTTCAGTGAAACTCAGTTATGCGCCTCTCATACCCTAAGAAAATTATATTTGTGTCTTCATCTTCACACTTGATCAAAATTTGCAATTAATTTATAAGTTATCCTAAGTAAATATTGTAATTGGATCATTTTAATGAAGCTGCATGTCCATATGTTATAAACAAAAATAATGTTACCATGAGAGGGACAAAAGAATAAGATAATCCCATGGTAAAAATTGCAAGTAGCTAGCATGCCCTTATCAATTACACATGTTTACTGAAAGTATATGATAATTGCCCAAATATCAACAACCTGAAAGCCACAAAATGCGAAAATCCCTTCAGCAAAAGCTATATGAATCCCAAAAATGATTATTTATTGTCACGTATTCGTTTCACCTGCAGCATAGCGATTTAACAGCAATAATAAACCTCAAATTCTTATCATGAAATATGAAACTTCCTTTCTAGACACTAGAATCACATTCAAAGGTGGAGTATAGTTCAAGAGAGACTACTTGATTCGATCTTGGTGCTATTAAGACCATTAGGTGTGGGGGGCGGCAAGGGGTGGGCAATGAAATGCCGGGCCTCGCTACACCACCCCCTGGGGCGGCAGCGGCAATGGAGGCATTTGCTTGCCGTTGATGCCGGTCCGTCTTCTTGGAAATCGAGACTATCCACACGTGGCGGCCCGTCTTCTTTGCCGGAGCGGCACCACACCCACTGGTCTAATGCTGCACATAAGTCCTCTGATCAGGTTGATATAGATGCGGATTCGTCAGGTTATTAGTTTCTATGGCACTGGAGTTACATGCAGCAACCACATTATTCTCATCACAGGTAGCTACATATGCTCTTGCTTCATAAATCTGATAGAAATATGTTTCTTCATGAGAAAAAATAATATTTGTGATCATCGAAATAAAGTATTGAATCTTGTTTACCTTCATGTAGAGTTCTATATTTTGTTGATGTATCATATTCCCCTGTAAGAAGAAAAAATTCCCCATTCACTTTGGTCTCTAACTAAATTAATTTCAGGAATCAATGTACCAAAACTTTCGGTTTTGGGTTGTGGAAACAGGAAACATTGCAATATTATTCTTTTAACAAAAAAGAAAAAAGAAAAATAATATCAAGCTGGTGAGGAGCTAAACAATATACAATTCTAGGAAACACAACTGTAAAAGTTATGTGTTATATGTATATAAAAAGAATATTTTTTTGGTAGAAGTATAGTAAAATGAGAACTTGTGGTGAAAAGGAAATAGGAATAAATACCTTTGTGCTAAGCTCTTGTATCTCATTGGTTAGAATCTCTTCCTGCAAACCATATTAAACGATAGTACTTTTATTTTTACGAGAAACAGGTACCAAAAACAAAATAAAAACCTATAGGGCTGTAAACAAACCAAACGTTCTGCAAATGGTTCGTGAATTGTACGGCAGAAAGTTCGTTTGTGTTCATTCGTTTAATAAATGAACGAACACAGACAAAACATTGTGTTCGTTTAGTTAAACAAACAAACATGAACAAAGGTCGCGTTCGTTCGTTTATGTTCGTGAACGTTTGGTAACGTGTTCGTTTATGTTTGTTTGTGTTTGATAGTTCATTAGGGTTTCAAAATTTTTATTTTTAATTTAACTACTTCAAATTTCTCATTATAGATTATTTAATATATATTAGTGTATCACATAATAATATTAATTCACCTATTTTGATTAACTATTATTTTGGGTAGATTAAATAAGGTTTTCAAGTTAAATAGGATAATTTTATATTTTTATGAGATATTATGTTATGGTAATTATGTGAGCAAGATTATATCAAGTATTTTTGGGTAATTAGGTTAGTATATTTTGGTGACGATGTATGTGATATAAATGACAATTTTACCCGAAATTTAATATGTGTTAGTTTGTCCCTGGTTTTGTTCATGAATGTTTGTCTCTGTTGGTTTACATTCATTTGTGTTTGTTTGTTTTCGTTTTTTCCCGATACCTAAATTTAACAAATAAACACAAAAGAACACGAACTGAAAATCGCGTTCGATAAGTGTTCATGAACAGTTCATGAACACGTTATTTCCTTAATAAACAAACACAAACACGAAATCTCGTTCGGTAAGTGTTCATGAACAGTTCATCTCATGAATACATGATTTCCTTAACAAACAAACATGAACAAGGCGTTGTTCGTGTTTGTTTGGTTCGTTTACAGCCTTAAAAACGCCTAAATAAATTACATTGTTTGAATGTTAAAAACAAAGTAAAAACTTTAAAAATTAGGATTTCTTTATTACCTTTTTCTTGCGAACATCTTGTAGGCTTATTTCCAACTGGTTCTCCAGTTTACAAAGATCTTCAACTCCCAAACCACAGAGTTCTTCTCCCATCAGTTGCCTAATCTTATGCAAACATATAATCAAACACAAAAATGTGACCTATCTTAACATAACAAACTAACAATTACTCCTTTTGTTTTATCGCTTTAAATAAAAAATACATTCCGAGTGTGACTGTGAGAAATGTCACCTAGCTAGTATATGTGCATAAATGTGTTCCTCCTCATGTTCACGTTGGGAGGAAATACGCGGTGTGAGGAGGCATTTTTAAAGAAATATTGTCATTAAAAAAAATTGCCTGGTTGTAAAGAGCGTGCCCACAATTTTTGCTAAAGCAATAATGAATTAACTGTTACTAACCTATGAGCTTCATGCAGGTTCTGCAACCGTTGTTTCAATACTGCTACCTCCATTTGCCAAAGCTAGCAATCGCGCGTTAAGTCATATGTGATCAATTATATGTGCAAAATAAGAGGTTGCATGTGCTACAATAAATTCTCTATCAATATATATAGTTACTTATTTAAAAATTTATTATAACCTAGTATTGGTAATATATATTATTAATTTTTTTTCCTATTTTCATAAGGTTCAAAATGAGAATATTAAGTTTTGGTGATATAATTTTTTTTTTAATAATAAATTTTTTTTACGTTAGAATCATTCTCCCTTTCATGACTGTCAAATTACATTAAAACAGATAGATGGACAACGAGCTGTGCCGCCACACCTTTTTGGTATACTTCATGAACATGGGTGAAGGATTGCTTGGGCCAGGGGTCTCCTCCCACCCCCACCCCCCGGTTTTGGCGCAGTGGTATAAATTTAGGATTTTCGTAGGTAAATTGAGTCCAGGTTGAATCCGGCCCCCGCTGATTTGTCACTACCGATCTATAAAAATTGAGTCCGGGACCCCCCAACCATGTTCATGAATGCTACCGATGCAAGAGAAACGAACTACTTTTCAATGGAATTTATATGTCTGGATGATAGAGAAATTTGATGTCACTAAATTCTTTGCAAATTCACCTGTATCCTTTACAAGTAGCTTATGAACATGTATACTTTCTCAAGCCTAGAAACTGACTAAGTAGCTTTTGCTTCTTTAGCTGATATGAGATGGATATTAGAGGGTGAGTTGTGATTATAATAACTTCTTTAACATATATGGTTTTTGTGGGTGAAAAGTTCACTGCCCATATAGGGTGATTTACATTTACTTAAATAGATAGGTACAATACATACAAAAGGAAATGTGTAACATACAAATAAATTACATTAAACTATATTGACCAAATAATATGCAATAGGAGGATTTGTAGGAGTAAATTATGTGATTTCATATTAATTATTATCGCTCTGCAAGCGAAACGGCGGTTTACGGACCCGAAGCAAGTCTCGAAAGTGTTCAAATTGAGGACGGGGCAAAGTCTTTGTTAAGATGTCCGCGAGTTGAAGCGTGGTAGGAACAAATTGAGTGTGTAGTTTGCCTGACATAACCAATTCACGTATGAAATGATAATCCAAGTCAACGTGTTTAGCCCATTTGTGAGAAACGGGATTTTGACTCATGAACAAAGCGTTGTGGTTGTCACAAAGAAGAGTAGGACGTGTTTGCGGAAGCGCATGCAACCCCTTTAGAAGGTGAGTGATCCAAACGATTTCGGTTGCGGTGTTTGCCATAGCCCTATACTCGGACTCGCAACTTGATCTTGAGACGGTAGGTTGCTTTATTGCACTCCACGAGACCAAATTTCCTCCTTAAATAAATTAAGTATCCATACGTAGACCGTCGTGTTTCAATACACCAAGCCCAATCGGCATCAGAATAGCCCAAAATTGTAGTGAATTGAGGGCGTTGAAAAACTATAAGCCATGAGAAATTGTGCCTTTAACATACCGAAGTATACGTTTCACCAACTGGTAGTGTTTTTCGGTTGGAGCATGAAGGAATTGACATGCTTAGTTAACATCATATGCAAGATCTAGACGTGTGATTGTTAAATATTGAAGTGCACCCACGATTGAACGATAGAGAGTAGGATTAGAAAAGGGCAGACCTTCGGAAATGAAGACGTCAGTGGTGGAGAGAGCTGTGGAGACCGGTTTTGCATCAACAAGACCGGCTCGAGTGAGGATATCATTGGCGTATTTGGTTTGGGTAAGAAAAAGGCCGTTTTTGGTATGAACCACTTCAAGACCCAAGAAATAGCTTAACTTACCCAAGTCCTTGATGGCAAATTCTTGATGTAGATGACTTATAAAGGTGGTAAGTAAATCGGATGAGTTACCTGTAAGAATAAGATCATCGACATACACCAAGAGATACATGATGGAATCTCCTTTGTGGTATACAAAAAGAGAAGTATCCGCACGACTACAGGTAAACCTGTAGGAAATGAGAAATGAACAGAGTCATTGAAACCAAGCCTGTGGAGCTTGTTTGAGTCTGTAAAGGGCTTTGTTTAGTTTACAAACATGATTCGGAAAGGCAGAGTTAACGAAACCCGGGGGTTGTTCCATGTAAACAGTTTCGGATATTAAGCTATTAAGAAATGCATTATTGACGTCTAATTGATGTAAAGGCCAAGAATTGATTACGGCTAATGAGAGAACAATCCGAATGGTCGAGGCTTTGACTATCAGACTAAAAGTATGATTGAAATCAAGTCCCGGTATTTGAGTAAAGACTTAAGCTACCAACCGGGCTTTGTGTCGATTAAGGGAGCCATCCGAATGGTATTTGGTTCGGAAAACCCATTTAGAGCCAACGACATTGGTCGAGGATGTCCAGGGTACAAGAATCCAAGTACGGTTTTGTTGGAGGGCTCGTAGTTCATCTTGCATAGCACACATCCAATGAGGATGATGAGATGCACTTTTAAAACCTTTAGGGTCTGGTGTATTAAGTAACGCAGCAGGAAGAGCAAACTGCATAGGGGTGGGAAGAAGTGGGTGGAGGAGATGGTGGATGGGCAGCCGAGGATGATGAGGCAGCTGAGGGTGGGTCAGCCGAGGATAGGTCTGGAGTGGCAGCAGGTGACGGGTCTGGAGTGGTAGCAGAAGACTCGGTTGGAGAGTTGGGTGGTGAATGGTTATGTGGGGTAGATTAGAAAGGGGCAGATGGTGGGTAAGATGGAGTATTAGAGTGATTTTTGCATAAGGAGCAAGGGGGAGGAGTAGTAGATGTTGAGATAGTATTGGATGGAGTGGGATCAGAAGTATGTGGAAGGGTGGTAGGTAGAGATGAAAAGCTTTCCAAGATCCATTTGAGTGGAGTCATGGACATAAGGAAAAAAAGTTTCTTCGAAACGAGCATGTCGGGTCACATACATGCGAGAGGTTTGAGGATCATAGCATTTGTAGCCTTTATATTGGGGTGCATATCCCATGAAGACACAAGGGATGCTTCGTGGAGCGAGTTTATGAGGTCCATAGTCATGAAGACACGGGTAGACACAACACCCAAACACACGAAGATGGGTATAAATAGGTGTCGCTGAAAAGAGAACCTCAAATGGGGATTTATTGTTTAGAACTTTGGACGGTAAGCGATTTATGATGTAGATAGCCGTGGTGAATGCGTCTACCCAATGAGTGACCGGTGTGTAAGCATGAAACAACATTGCAAGGCTCGTTTCGACAATGTGATGATGCTTCCTTCCGGCCCTACCATTTTGAGGAGCGGTATAATGGCATGAAAGACCGTGAAAAGTGCCATTTTCATCAAATATTTTTCTCACATATTGGTTGACAAACTCGGTGCCTCCATCACTTTGAAAGGTTTTGACCTTTTGTGAATTAAATTGTGTTTGAACAAACCGTAGAAAAGTTTGTAAAATACAGTAGAATTCATTTTTTGTCTTTATAGGATCTAGCCACGAAAAACGTGAATGATCATCGATGAAAACCACATAAAATCTATATCAGTCTTTACTAGTTATGTGCGAGGGACCCCATAGATCACAATGCACAAGGTCTAAAGGATGAAGAGCACGTTTATCATTCAACACAAATGGCAATTTATGAGACTTTGCAAGTTGACATGGAGAACAAATATTTGGTTTAGGAAAAATAGAAGTGAAAGATAAACAACCATGATTCTTTAAAATAGAAGTAGTATAAAAGGAAACATGCCCTAAACGATTATGCCACAGTTCAAATGAGGCTTCATTTAACGAACTAGAAGCAACAAAAGCATGGTTCTTGTCTCTAAGCACGTAAAGACCGTCCTCACACCAACCTTGAGCGAGCGGTTGGGTTGTTTTCCGATCCTGAATAACAAAAAATGTGTTTGAGAATAGAACATCAACAGGATAATCATTTGTTAGTTTACTGATGGAGAGGAGGTTTTTGGTTATGTTGGGAATAACTAAAACATCATTTAAAGATACATGGTTGTTTAGAGAAAAACGACCCTTTTGAGAAATTGGTAATGAGTGACCTGTAACACCCCAACCGATGGCGGAAACATCGGGATGTCACGTATTGATGATTGTTCAGTAGCTCATGGTAAATAATAATTCTCATTATATGATTTAGATAAATTACATACAATTGTTCTACAATAATTCATACATCAAATTGAATAAAACTATGCACACATCTTCAAGCATTAATTCAAATCCTCAAGCAAGTAGAACCTGAAACATGTTAAGTTGAAAATATTTTGGGTCAACAAAAGTTGGTGAGAATTACATAGATTTTGATAATCGAATAAAATTGTTGTGCAATTCATGTGTCATGGCAATCTAGTCCATATGTGAAAACATACTAGAAGTAAATCGAGTGCATAATCAACCATTGTGACTGTTGTATTGTGGTACATCCCATACGCTCATGGTTCACTCGTTTATATTGCAGTAACAAACACCCACACAACCTTTGTAGGAGGCACGTATCCAGGTGGGATTGTCAGTCCAATAGATCTATCAATGTATAACGTTTGGCTGATGAATGTTTATGCTAGAATTGTGCTTACCCTAGTCATGTTCAAGACATAATGCAACATAGAAAAACACATAGACACATTGATGATTGAATTGCATAAATGATGTTGTAACATGTTTCACCCCAAAAATGGTGAGAAATAGAAAAGGGGCTATGTAAAACTCACCTTAGCAAAATGCTATGTCTCGTAAAAAAAATAGAATAATGTGTTGTGAATGTATGCGAGGCGAATCCCAAAGACTCAACAACGTAGCTAGTCCAAATTGAAGAAAACGAAAAAGAAAGAATATCAAGCTTCCAATTCGCCAATTACAAGAGCTTATAATCAAAGCTTCAATTGTAGAAGTAATAGACTATAGAAGAAAGGTATGAGGGAAAGTTTAATCGGATTGAAACAATCGATTTAGAGGTGCAAAGTATAATGGGTCATAGGTGGGTTTTTATACTAGTTTTGGAGTCAATTAGCCATTAAAATTGGTCAACACCATAAAGTAAGGTTTTATGATGAATTGACTATTTGACTAAGACTTTGACTGTTTGACTAAGACTTTGACTAGGACTTTGACTATTTGACTCAAGGCTTTATTTAAAAAAAAAAAAAATCTTGTATGTGAAAAAAAAAAAAAAGAATTTAGAATCATATTATTATTATTATTTATATACATTTATGTATGTATATAAGTTGTGAGTTAGGATAAATAAAGACTTAGACACATTTGTATAATATTAATGTTAAAGGTGTAATAAAAAAAAAAATATATATATATAAGGGCTTTTTATGTATTAAAATTTTGGGGAAAATTTTGCGATGTTACAGTCTCCCCTACTTTTAGGAACTTCGTCCCGAAGTTAAAAGAAAAACACCAGGTATACAATTGGTCGACTACCGAAAACCTTGATAAAATTTCTCACTACCTTAACGTACCTGTAAATTCATGATTACGTTCCGGACCGTAATTATCAATTTACCTTACATTAGGGTTTTGCGTCCTTTTATGACTCTACCGATTGTTGAGCAGGTTCGATAGTCTCCACCAGTCGTTGAGCAGGTTGTAGGGCCTCTCCCGACTGTTGGAAAGACATGATGACCTCTACCAATCGTTGAGTAGGTTGTTTGGTAGTCAACTAATTGTTGTACAAGTAAGCAAGTATGATTATAGATATAGCAATTAGTTCACATTCAAACAAGCATGCACTTAGATGTTATGATAATACTTGAATTTATTACTTGAATCGAAAGCGCCATTACATAGAATTAAAAGCAAACAACATTTAAATGGTGGGACTTGCTGTTAAGTAGCTGGAGGGTCTTGATCTCGGTTTAGTTTAGGGCATCGGTTACGGTAATGATTTGGGTTTCCACATTCATAGCATTGACCATAGTTGTATTTACTAGGACGATCAAGATTAGCAACCTGAGCAGGGTTGGTTGGTTGGTTGGTATTAGGGTTTGGGGTCTCACGACATGTGTTGACCAGATGGCCATACTTACCACAATTGGTGCACAGGCGATACATTGAAACAGTGGGGTGATGTCGATTGCATGTGTTACACAATGGAAAGTTTCTTGTATAGGGTTTCTTGTTAGAAGCTTGTGTAGTGAGGTTTACATTAGGATCCCTGGTCTTGCGCTTCTGGTTCTCGGTAGTTACCGCGGCCACAATACTTGTTTTCTCGCCTTTCCGAACTAAGGTCCCGTTCTTTATGTGATTTCCATCGCCATTTCCATTTCCATTGCCGTTCCCATTCATTGGGATGACTTGAGCCAACAAGTTAGAAACCAGAGTTGTGATTTGTTGCGCCATTTGTTGGGAAATAATCGCAGCCAGTTGGGCATCAACACCTTTGTTGTTTTTGTTGTTGTTGTGGTTGGTGTTGTGGTTGTTGTTACTTTCCTCTTGGTTTTCACCACTGTTATTGCGAGTGCTGCGACGTGGAGACATGATCTATAAGGGACACAATGAAGGTTCAATGTGGCATGAAATGAATGAGGTGATATAAGGAATGTAATCATTTATTCATTAATTAAAACGAATAAACGAAAACGTTGACGTATCAAAGATTCCAGATTCCAACAACATAGTGAAGACATGCTTTAGCCTATAAGTGAACACTCATCCCGAGAATTCCCAGGTAGGCATCCGGGTCCCTCGTCTGATTGGGATATATGCGCAATGCCAGCCTAGACAGAAGACTCAGAATACAGGCGTTCACCCTTCCAGATTGCACGTGTTCGTTATTAAAATCTAGAACTTCGACGAGATCTCAAGGTGGTTCAGGTTAAACCTGAGGGTTTTGTCCTATTAGTCTGAGAGTAGATCCAGTGATGGAGAGCAACCTTCTTGTAAGGATGAAAGTAGGGATAAGAAGTAGGAGGGAGATAGAGAATAGCAAGTAAAAGAAGCAAGTACTGGTTAAATCCTATGGTTATAGACTAGATTATTTTTCTAATAACCTAATTCCCTATAACCATGGCTCTGATACCAATCTGTAACACCCCAACCGATGGCGGAAACATCGGGATGTCACGTATTGATGATTGTTCAGTAGCTCATGGTAAATAATAATTCTCATTATATGATTTAGATAAATTACATACAATTGTTCTACAATAATTCATACATCAAATTGAATAAAACTATGCACACATCTTCAAGCATTAATTCAAATCCTCAAGCAAGTAGAACCTGAAACATGTTAAGTTGAAAATATTTTGGGTCAACAAAAGTTGGTGAGAATTACATAGATTTTGATAATCGAATAAAATTGTTGTGCAATTCATGTGTCATGGCAATCTAGTCCATATGTGAAAACATACTAGAAGTAAATCGAGTGCATAATCAACCATTGTGACTGTTGTATTGTGGTACATCCCATACGCTCATGGTTCACTCGTTTATATTGCAGTAACAAACACCCACACAACCTTTGTAGGAGGCACGTATCCAGGTGGGATTGTCAGTCCAATAGATCTATCAATGTATAACGTTTGGCTGATGAATGTTTATGCTAGAATTGTGCTTACCCTAGTCATGTTCAAGACATAATGCAACATAGAAAAACACATAGACACATTGATGATTGAATTGCATAAATGATGTTGTAACATGTTTCACCCCAAAAATGGTGAGAAATAGAAAAGGGGCTATGTAAAACTCACCTTAGCAAAATGCTATGTCTCGTAAAAAAAATAGAATAATGTGTTGTGAATGTATGCGAGGCGAATCCCAAAGACTCAACAACGTAGCTAGTCCAAATTGAAGAAAACGAAAAAGAAAGAATATCAAGCTTCCAATTCGCCAATTACAAGAGCTTATAATCAAAGCTTCAATTGTAGAAGTAATAGACTATAGAAGAAAGGTATGAGGGAAAGTTTAATCGGATTGAAACAATCGATTTAGAGGTGCAAAGTATAATGGGTCATAGGTGGGTTTTTATACTAGTTTTGGAGTCAATTAGCCATTAAAATTGGTCAACACCATAAAGTAAGGTTTTATGATGAATTGACTATTTGACTAAGACTTTGACTGTTTGACTAAGACTTTGACTAGGACTTTGACTATTTGACTCAAGGCTTTATTTAAAAAAAAAAATCTTGTATGTGAAAAAAAAAAAGAATTTAGAATCATATTATTATTATTATTTATATACATTTATGTATGTATATAAGTTGTGAGTTAGGATAAATAAAGACTTAGACACATTTGTATAATATTAATGATAAAGGTGTAATAAAAATATATATATATATATATATATATATAAGGGCTTTTTATGTATTAAAATTTTGGGGAAAATTTTGCGATGTTACATGACCATTACAAAAAACAGAGGAATTGCCGTTCTACGAGGAAGAGGTATGAAGATTACCGGGGTTATCGGTCATGTGGGACGTGGCACCTGTGTCGGCAGTCCAATCAGGACCATCTGTGGTAACATGGTACTGTGCTTGAAAGTCTTGTGCAATGTTCTCCTTGGTGTTAGAGGCCGCAACGAATGAAGATAGTTTTGGACACCTGTTCGCATAGTGACCGTTGGTGCGACAAAGTTGGCAATGAGGAGGGCGGCGAGGAGTGTGAGTATTTGAGGCTGAACCACGGTTGTTTGAAACTATTTTGGAATGGGTCATGGGGTTTCCAGTGGCACGAGGTTAGGATGGATTAGCAACGAAAGCTACTGGAGCAGGGGCAGGTGGATGAAGGGGGTTAATGAATTGCTCCTAGCTTTCGGCTTTGGTGAGTAGTTCACAGAATGATAGGGGGTCCTTGATGGTTCGAATGGCCGTAGACTAACTTTCGAAGGCTGACTCAAGACCACGGAGAAACCAATGAGTCGTGTCAGTTTCAAAGACCGCATGTCCGATAGCAGATAGCTGGCTACAAATCGCTTTGAACTTCCCGCCAAAATCAGCAACGGTCGAGGAGCCTTTGGTGAGTTGGCGTAGGCTGTCACGAAGAAGGTGCATCCTCTCAAGGGAGGTGTTACTGTAGGCCGCCTCTAAAGCACACCAAATCTAACGAGCAGAAGTGAGGCCTAGAATTTTAGCCACAACTTCTTCGGTTAAAGATGACCGTATAATAAGGATAGCTGCTGGTCTTTGTCAACCCAGGAGGCGTACTCAGGATTGGGAACCTCCTTTGAGTCAACAGTGAGGGTGGCCGGTGGTGGGGAGTCGGAGCCATCAACGTGACCGAGAAGCTTTTGATAGGTGAGAAGTGGAAGAATTTGGTTCTTTTAGTAAAGATAGTTTGATGAAGAGAGTTTTAACATACAAATAAATTAGAGTAAACTATATATTGACCAAATAATATGCAGTAGGAGGATTTGTGAGAGTAAATTATGTGATGCCATATTAACTATTAGAGCATTCACAGTAGTGCCCCCGTCTTTTGGTGAGAGAAAACCCTATAATTTTTTTATGAGATTGGAAGTGGTTGTGAGTGAAAAAAAATGGGGAATCTACTGTTTATCGGTATATTTGGGGTTATTTAGGAATCTTTTGGGGAAAACTGGAAAATGTATTCTATATATAATTATTTGCTGAAAGGTCTTAGCAACAGTACAGGTTTCCAGGTTACTTTTACCTGCAGCTGTAGGTCATCTATGATTCTATGAATTGGGTTGTTTTATCTATGAATCATAATTTTTATTTTATTTTAACATTGGTTGTACTAGAAGGATACTGTGATTTTTTAGTTTTAAACATTGTATGAACCTAATAATTTCATTAAATGTTTTTTGTTTATCTATTTGATGAATTGATTTTGATTTTTGATGTAGTTGTTTTTTGGTTAGATTATAGCGTGTAACAGTACTGTAACGAATGAGCCGCAAGAGTGATTTATCTATATAGTTCACGTGACATGCTCACAAATTCATCTCCAAGCTTTGTTCTCTTTTAAAAATAAAAAATAACTATTGTGATTCATCCATTTAATTCTCTCAACCTGTTCAAACTAACTAATATCACTATAGCTTACTATAAGTAGTAAGCTATAGTGAGTGTAGTTGTCGGCGAACATTACTGTTCCCAATATTTATAATATCAAAAATGCTATCGGTGATCGCTTTTATAGTGTCTGATGAGCTGAACCAATAACGAACAAAGACACGCCAACCAAACTCCCGCCGCGTAGCGCGGGTGAAAATACTAGTTTATTTTTTAATATTTGTTGAAAGTGGTTGTGAGTGGAAGAGAGAGAAACTGTAATGATTTTTAATGTAATACGTGGTTGTGATTGGTTGTGAGTAAATAGGGATGAGGAAGCTACCGTGAATGCTTTTAGTTTTGAATGTCAACTTTTAAAATTTCTAAGGAGGTAAACCTTCTCATCTCAAACCAGCATTGTAAACGTACTATTAGACGCTTATTCTCCATGATTCACTGACTCGAATGCATAATATTATATTAAATTCTTATTTTTCAATTAATATTCTCTATGTATTATGTTTATGTTATATATATATATATATATATCCTTATTTACTGTAATATAGTCACAAGTATTGTAAAAGCTATCGATGATTCAAAGGTCAGAGACCAAATCTATATCTATATCGCAAAGGGATTAATCCTACATGTCATACTCTTATGCAATCTCTCCTTTGAGAGATGCCACATAGGATGTGATGTGGCAACTCTAAACCAATTAAAAAAAAGAAATAGATATGATTTAACCTAATCTATTATAAACCTTAACCTAATCTATTAAATACCTAATTTACTAAATATAAATATTAAACCTTTATTATTTTATCTCTCGTGTTTCCTCCCATAACTTTTTAACGTTGATATCTTTTATATACGAGATTTTTTAAAGAAAAAAAATTAAACCAAATTAACGAGCGTTTTATTATCTTTCCAACGAGTACCATAGTGCTATATATAAATCGGAGAAAAAAATGACTATTTTTTGTAACCCGACAGGTATTGTGTCGGGTTTGGGATTAGTTTAAAACAAATTGTGGGTTTGGGTCAGGTCTGGGATTAGGTGATACCCGACCCGATTACCCGAAACAACATACCCAAATACCCAAACTACATACCCGATCATATACCCATGAATTTTTTAACGCATCACATAACCTTTAGACTAATGCGTTCGATATTTCAATAATTAACTTTTTTTTCTTATTTCATCTTATTTCATGTTAGTTCTTTTTAGAATGATCGATTACAAACTTCCGAATTCATTTGTAATGTCACTAGATTTATACCCCGGCCCAGAGATTCTTTTTTTTATTATATTTGAATATGATAACTTATGACAGAGATTTGTTTAAAATAATAATAATAATAATAATAATATATTTTATTATTTTATATTAGATATTTTAACCCGGGACGCTCCCGGGATAAAAACTAGTATATAATAAACCAAAGCATTTTTAATGACATGTCATAATATTATAAAATCTCTCTTTTGAGAGATGCCACATAGGATGTGATTTGGCAACTCTAAACCAATTAAAAAAAGGAATAAATATGGTTTAACATAATTTTATTAAATACCTAATCTACTAAATGTAAATATTAAAACTTTATTATTTTCTCTATCATGTTTCCTCTCATAACTTTTAAATGTTAATATCTTTTATATACGAGATTTTTTAAAGAAAAAAAAATTACACCAAATTAAGGAGCGTTTTATTATCTTTCCAACGATTACCATAGTGCTATATAAAAAACGGAAAAAAAAAACGACTATTTTTTGTAACCCGACATGTATTGTGTCAGGTTTGGAATTAGATTTTAAAAAAAAGTGGGTTTGGGTCGGGCCTAGGATTAGGTGATACCCGACCCAATTACCCTTTTTTTATATTAGAATATGATAACTTACGGTATAGATTTGTTTATAATAATAATAATAATAATAATAATAATAATAATAATATTCATCAATCATATATTGGCAGATGCCATTTTTATAGTTTAGATACTTCTAATTTTATTCACTTTACTTAGATTTCTCAACCCGGGACGCTCCCGGGGTATAAACTAGTTATATATATACACATAACTTGGGGATCCTACAATTCTATTGAAAAATAGGTCGTTTTTCTTGTCTTAGGAAATATGTCATGAATATATATCTTCTGGTGGGTGTTTTATTATTATTTTATTACTATTTATTGTTTACTGTGAGAACTTGTTACTAGAAAACTAATAAAACACCATCAAAAACCAGCCGACCAACAGCTGGATCAAGTCAGTCAGTCACAAGTTGTGTTGGACAACTTTGATCAGATGTAAGGGTATACAATAATATTCAAACCTGCGACCTCTCCTAAACGGGAATCCGATATTATTAGTAGTTTGTTTGTTTTTTTTTTTTAATCAAGATTATGGTTTTCTCTACATTCATGTTATGTAGTTAATAATTTACAAGCACACGTACCTTGACTTCCGACGTTGAGTTCACTAGTTGATCGTTTTCTTCTGTATACTGATTGTAGCGTTGAATAACTGATGTCATGCTTAACGAACATAATTAAAGAACAAAAGAAGTTTTCAATTAGCAATGAGAAAGTCATTATCGTTATCACAATCAAATTAAGAAATGGATTATCCCTTATTGATCAGATCAACATTATTTTGGTTTTTGTATATTAGCCAAAAATGGATAAAAAGTTTACTCTTTTTTTTTCTTTTTGCGTAAAAAGAGTAAACTTTATTATTGTTGAGTGCAACCTTGCAAGGATCAAAGAATATTTTTTTTTTTTTTTTTTTTTTTTTTGCAAGAATAGGTATTATCTACCTCTAATGAGTGCAACTATGGGATATGGGAAAAACAATTGCAAATAGGTAGGTAGCACTTTGGATTGGCGACCTTGAATTAAAGAAGGTAGCCATAGAGAGAAATAGCAGACAAATGGATTGTGTGCGTATATGTAAATATGTGTATATATTTGATATGATTTATCATTCAAAAGTATACATCATTTATGCAGTTATCACATGTTAATGTTAAAAACAATTTTGGATAGGTATATCGACATTTTTTATTGAGAAAAGCCTGAAATCCATTCGTCAAACTCGGTAGAATGATTTAATTAGCAGATGACTTAATTCAGTTAATTTCAAAGGAATCACGTATTGGTTCATTTTCATTTAAAATACCAAAGACTGAACTGGAAATGAAAAAATATTGATTATAGCTAGAATGAGATCAATGATGTTTCAGGCTAAAATGATTAAATAACAAATAGAAATTGATGCTAAGAAACCTGCTGCTTGAGAATTCATAGAGTTTGTTGGTACTTGAAAAGATGATGACTTGTACTTCAGCATCACATAAGATGGCTAGCTCTTTTGCTTTCTTCAGTAAACCATTCCTTCGCTTAGAGAAAGTTACTTGCCTACTGGTTGAGTCGTCTATTCTCCTTATGACAATCTTCCCTCTTCCCATCTTCTTCCCAAGGCAATTTCTTGTCTATTAAGCTAGGTTTCTTGTGTGTGTGTGTGTGTGTGTGTGTGTGTGTGTGTGTGTGAGAGAGAGAGAGAGAGAGAGAGAGAGATTTAGATCTTAATGACTGGTTAAGCAAAGTTCTAAAAGCTATTTTAAAGCAACAAAAAAGTAAAAAACATGAAATGCAATGAAGAGGAAAATATTATAGTTGTGAATACAAGAAATTGAACACATTAATAGCCTAATACACTACTACTTGGTGGGTTTTCCCACAAAGTTTCTTTTTCTCTTGTATATGGCTGAAAAGTCACTTTAGCCTTAAAAGTGTAAAAACATATTTAAGACATCATGTTGTAAATTTTGGACATTATTTTTTGGGCATTGTGTACTAAAATGCTCCCGGCCCTTGCATAGAGTCACTTTCGTTCTCACATTTTCATGAATTCGGCGTCGAAGCCAGCTTGTACCATTAAATTAAAAATTATAAAATGAATTCTTAGGACTATGTGGATGTTCGGGATTGATCGCGTAAAAAGTTGCTTATTGATTTATTGGCTTTTTTAAAAAGTCAAAAATTCATTTCCAAAAGTCAGGACTTTTGGTTTTTCCATCAATAATCCTGTAAGGACTCAATCTCGAATGAATATTATTGAGTAAAACAATTACAATATATAGAGTTACATTGGGCCGTATACTAGGAATGTAAATAAAACATATTGATCGAATACAATAATTACAAATATTACGTAAATCACTCTCATGATTTACTTGCACTGATACCCCCCGTCAATCGAACAGGTGGGGGTCCGATACGAAGTAGACCTCGAAATTTTTCAAAGAGTGGTCGAGAGAGACTCTTGGTAAAAATATCTGCAACATGGAGATTGGATGGAACGAACGAACTTGGTGTGAAGACGGCCAGAAGGAACAAGTTCACGAACAAAATGATAATCAATATGAATATGTTTAGCACGCTTGTGAGACACTGGATTCTGACTGAGAAAAATCGCACTCTTATTGTCACAAAGTAAGGTGGGATGAGCTCTAGGAAGAGCATGAAGTTCTCGAAGCAAATGCATAAGCCAAATGATCTCAGCTGCTATGTTGGCCATAGCACGATATTCGGATTCACAGCTGGAGCGAGCGACAGTTGGTTGTTTCTTAGCACTCCATGAGACTAGATTACCACCCAAATAAATGGAATACCCATAAGTGGAATGTCTGGTTTCAATGCATCAGGCCCAATCGGCACCAGAGTAACCAATCAGAGTGGTAGTAGTAGGCTTGGAAAAGGTTACCCCGAAAGTAATGGTGCCTTTGACATAACGGAGAATGCGTTTCACAGCATGAAAGTGAAAACTGTAGGGGCCTGAAGGTGTTGACTAGCTTGATTAACACCATAAGATAGATCAAGTCGTGTAATGGTAAGATATTGAAGAGCCCCAATTAGTGACCTGTAGAGAGTCGGATCATGAAACGGAGTACCCGTGGAGAGAAAAGTATCCGTTGTGGCAACAGGAGTCGCCACTGGCTTTGAATCCAGAAGACCAGCACGAGCCAGAATGTCATATGCATACTTCGATTGATTGAGAAATAGACCAAAGGTGAAGTGCGTAACCTCAAGACCCAAGAAATAACCAAGAGCTCCCAAATCTTTAACTGAGAATTCGTTATGAAGACGAGGAATGAATTTTCTGAATGAGAGAAGTATCACTGCCAGTAATGATGATGTCATCCACGTACACAAGGAGATAAATAACGGCGGGCCCCTTTTTATAAACAAACAGAGAGAAGTATTAGCTTGGCTCCAAACAAAACCATTAGTGAATAAAAAGTTGTTGAGACGCTGAAATCAAGCACGAGGTGCCTCTTTGAGACCATAGAGAGATTTCTGTAGAGGACACACATAATTTGGAAATCTAGCATCAACGAACCATGGGGGTTTCTCCATATAAACCGTTTCAGTGAGATTTCCATTTAAGAAAGCGTTGCGAATATCAAGTTGTCGAAGTGACCAACCATAAATGGTAGCAAGAGAGAGAATAACTCGAACCGTAGAAGCATTGACAACATGACTAAAAGTGTGAGAAAAATCAAGTCCTGGAATTTGGGTGAAACCCTGTGCCACCAAACGTGCCTTATGTCTGTCAACAGAACCATCGGCTTTGTATTTTGTACGATAAAACCCATTTAGATACAACAATGTTTTCAACATTATAGGGCGCGGAACAAGAACCCATGTGTTGTTAGATTTTAACGCGTCTAATTCTTCATTCATACCCGTAACCCATTTAGTGTGTTTAGTAGCGGACTTGTAACCTTTAGGATCATGAGTTGCAAATAAAGCTTGATGTAAAGAACCTCCAAGCAGACAAAGGTTAGCAAAATGTTTTGGTTTGAAGATCCCACTTTTAGATCGAGTCTTCATAGGATGAGACAGCATCGGCATAACCGGTAATCCTGGGTTAGGGTGGGTTGGTTCGGTAGAGGTAGAGGTGGGGGTGGGGGTGGGTTCAGACAATGGGTCGGATTGGGTTGAAGTGTGAAGGACGGAAGGATGTGTGGTCGAAGTGGGGATTTGGGCCGAGGAGGACGTGGGCGGATGAGGATGTTGGGCCGGTGTGGGATTTTGGGCAGTTGGTGAAAGATTAGGTTGAGGTTGGGTTTCAGTCGCGTGATGGTGGGTGGTTGGTGAGAAATCGGCAGTAGTGGAAGGAGGGCACATGTGACAAGGAGTGAAAGGAACAGTAGTAGGAGCCGATGGAGATTTATTAAGCAAATCGGGCGGAGGATTTTCAAAGGATATGGCCGGGAGGCTTTCATCAAAATTAGAAAAAATAAGAGAGGCCTCATTGATGGGTTTGGTATGACCACTGAAAGGATATGTATCCTCATCAAATTGAGCATGTCGAGAGACATAGATACGATGATTTTTGGGATCTAAGCAACGATAGCCTTTATACGTTGCAACATAACCAATAAAAATACATTCAGTGCTACGTTGAGATAATTTATGTTTGGCATAAGATATGGAAAGACTCAACACCCAAAAACACGAAAGGTGGAGTACGTGGGAGATTGACCATATAAGATTTCAAAAGGGGATTTGAAATCTAATAAAGGTGTGGGTAAACGATTGATAATAAAGGTAACCGAGGCAAAGGCATCGACCCATAAGGTGGCAGGGGCATGTGAGTTGAAATGCATGTCAAGACCAGTTTCAGTAATCTGCCGATGTTTGCGTTCAGCACGACCATTTTCTTAAGGTGTATGAGGACAAAAAAGACGATGGTGAATGCCATGCTCAGTAAAAAATTTCTGAACACGATGGTTTATGAATTTAGTGCCACCATCACTTTGAAAAATTTTAATCTTTCTTGATAATTGATTTTGAACAAAGGGCATAAAAACAATTAAGGCTTCATAAAATTCTGATTTGTGTTTCAGTGGGTAAAACCACGTGAAGCGAGAATGATCGTCAATAAAAATTGCATAAAACCGATAACCATTAGTAGATGTATCAGGGGAGGGCCCCCAAAGATCACAATGAACTAAATCTAAAGCATGCTAAGAACGTTTATTATTTGAATCAAAAGGCAAGCGATGAGATTTAGACATTTGACAGGGAGAACAAATATTCGGTTTTGGTAATAAAGACGTAACAAACAATGAACCAAGTTTATGCAATCTAGAAATAATATCAAACGAAACATGTCCAAGACGTCCATGCCATCGCTCAAAAGAAGCCTTAAGATGAGGAGTAGAATATGAAGCAACAAAAGCACGATTTTATTCACGAAGAATGTAGTGCCCATTTTCACATGTTCCCTATTTTCCAACTCAATCCCAAACACCCGTATAACGGCTAAGTTCGATAGAAAGATATTTATTTTTAATACAACATTGTTTACAATAATATTTATATGGAATGTTAATAATAAATAATTAAACCTATCAATGTACTTAATTAGAGTTAAAAAATTAATGAATGTAAGTTAAAATCAAATTAATTGATAAACTAAATATTCGTATAATGTATCCTTTAACCATTTGTCAATTGTTACAGTATTGTGTGCTTTAACCATATGTTAGTTTATAGTTCTTTTTTATTTTTGTTTGCTTTATTTTTATTATTATTATTATTGTTGTTGGATATTTTAGTGTAATTGGATTGACTGTTTGACCAATATGTTCATAATAATACATCATATAGGTATGGTGGTGCGGAGTGCACGTCTATTTGAATTTATTATGAACTTAGGGGTGAAGCCCCTAAGGAACGGGGGTATGGGGGCAGCGCCCCTGGGAGCAGGGTCCAAGGGGCAGAGCCCCTGGCTAGGGTCGACCCTCAGAAAATTAATTTTTGGAAATAGAGGGACTATTTTTGGCAATGATGAAACCCTTTGAAAACTGCCTAAAAGACAGTTATTGGCCCATTTTTTCATGACGAAAATTTCTTCTTCTTGGTCAATCTCTCTGGTTCTCAAAATCTCAATCACAACATACAGAAAATTCTCAATCTCTGATTGCATCCGATTGAATATTCGATAGAACCGTCGAATTGAATCAATCTGAAAGCGATCACGTGCCTTCAGAGATTTCTGTTATCCGTTTTTGTTAGTTTGTTACGGTTATTCCCCAACAAAGATTGAATCAATTTCTGAAGATGACGAACAATGAATCTGTGAAAGATATGACGAAGAACTTTACGAAATTGGACAAGTTTTCTGGACAGGATTTCAGACGCTGGCAAAAGAAGATGCACTTCTATCTCACGAGTCTGAAAGTTGTGTATGTTCTAAGCACTCCTTGTCCCGAGATTATTGAGAATGAAACTCTGGAACAAACCAGAACTCGTTCAAAGTGGGAAAACGCAGACTACATCTATCGTGGTCATATTCTTAACGGTATGTCTGATTCTTTATTTAATGTGTATCAAAACGTAGAGTCTGCAAAAGAATTATGGGATACCCTTGAAGCCAAATACATGGCAGAAGATGCGTCTAGTAAGAAATTTCTGGTTGGTAATTTTATTAACTATAAAATGGTAGACACTAGGCCTGGTATGGAACAGTATCATGAATTGCAACGAATACTAGGGCAGTTTCATCAATATGGAATGAAGATGGATGAATCTATTTCTGTCTCTAGTATTGTTGATAAACTGTCACCCTCTTGGAAAATTTTTAAGAATAATCTGAAATATAAGAAAGAGGAATTGAATCTGGTTGAATTGGGAAGTAGTTTCCAAATTGAACAATCCATACGTGATATGGAAAAGGGTTCTGTTGTTGGTACTAAAACCATGGCTGGTTTTTCTTCTGTGAACATGGTGGAGGAGGGTGAATCCTCCAAGGCTTGGAAAGGGAAACGAAAGTTTGAAGGGAACAACAATAAGGGTTCTGATAAGAAGCCTAAAAAGGTTTGTTGGAAGTGTAATAAACCCGGACACTTCAAGAAAGACTGCAGGTCTAGTAAGAGTGGAGGAAAAGGCAAAAACGTGGCTGGTACAAATGGATCAAAGGATCCCGAAAAGGAATCAGGTTCGTTTTTGGTACCATGTGATCATTATATTGAGAATTATTATGTATCAATAATCTCTAAGGCATTTTATGTGCAGGATGATGATATTTCATGGTGGATGGATTCGGGAGCAACATGTCATGTTTGCAAAAATCTTCAATGGTTCAAGGATATTAAGCCAATTGAAGATGGATCTTTACCGAAGATGGGCAATGTTGCTACTGAACAAATTAAAGGAATAGGATCTGTTCTTTTAGTCTTTACTTCTGGAAACTCTTTACTATTAAATAATGTTCTATATGTACCTGGGATTCGTAAGAACTTAGTATCTGGTATTATATTGAATAATTGTGGTTATAAGCAGATCTTGGAAAGTGACAAGTATATCTTGTCAAGACATGGAACCTTTATTGGATTTGGTTATTTGAATGGCATGTTTAAGTTGAATTTGGATGTCCCTTTTGTTAATAATTTTGTTTATATGGCTTCTACTAGTTCTAGCAATGATTTTAGTAAATCAGAATTATGGCATGCTAGATTAGGTCACGTCAATTATCGCATAATGAAATATATGTCTAAAATGAGTCTTATACCTACTTTTGACATACAAAAATGTAATGATTGTCATACTTGCAAATTGACAAAAATTACAAGAAAACCATTTAATGATGTCAAAAGGAATTCTAATGTATTAGAATTGATTCATTCTGATTTATGTGACATTCATAGTACTCCTTCTCTAGGAAATAAGAAGTATGTTGTAACCTTTATTGATGATGCAACTAGATTTTGTCATGTATATCTATTGCATTCAAAGGATGAAGCTCCTGATAAATTTAAAGTTTATAAACAAGAGGTTGAGCTTCATAGAAATGGTTTGATTAAAAACCTTCGTACAGATAGAGGTGGAGAGTATTATGATCCAGTGTATTTCCAATCTACTGGTATAATACATCAAACAACTGCTCCTTACACACCACAACAAAATGGTGTGGCTGAAAGGAAGAATAGGTCATTGAAAGAAACATTTAATTCCATGTTGTCCTATTTTGGTTTAAGTGATGGATTTTGGGGTGAGGCTCTGTTGACAGCCTGTTACTTATTGAACCGAGCACCTAATAAAAGGTCTTAGGTGACTCCATATGAAGTTTGGTACAAAAAGGTACCAGATTTGAGTTATCTCAAAGTCTGGGGATGTAGAGCTGTTGTGAGGCTTACTGAGCCCAAAATGAGTACCATTGGTAAAAGAGGCATAGATTGCATATTTATCGGATATGCTGAACATTCCCCTATTTATAGGTTCTATGTCATAGAACCAAATGATTATGTATCTGTTCACTCTATCATTGAGTCAAGAGACGCTAATTTTGGGAATGAGGGTAGATTTTCTTCTGTTCTTAGATTGAATGATACGCCTCAGTGTCTTAAAAATTATGAACAGACAGTCATAAAACCAAATGATTATGTATCTGTTCACTCTATCATTGAGTCAAGAGACGCTAATTTTGGGAATGAGGGTAGATTTTCTTCTGTTCTTAGATTGAATGATACGCCTCAGTGTCTTAAAAATTATGAACAGACAATTTCTTGTGGTGACAATTCAGGTAATTGTGATGATGTACCTTCTACTAGTACTGAGCCCAGAAAAAGTACTTGAGTCAGAAAACCCAAGTCATTTGGTGCTGACTTTCATCTTTATTTAGTAGAAGGAACCAGAAATGGTGTTGAACATCAGTATCAATATTGTTTTAATATTGATGAGGATCCAAAGACATTCAATGATGCTATGTCTTCTAGGGATGCTGCATTTTGGAAAGAAGCAATCCAAGATGAGATTGACTCTATAATACATAATAATACTTGGAAATTGGCTGATTTACCACATGGGTGTAAACCTTTGGGTAGTAAATGGATCTTCAAAAGGAAGATGGAGGTGGATGGTAGCATAGACAAATATAAAGCCAGATTGGTCATCCAAGGCTTTAGGCAAAAGGAAGGCATTGACTACTTTGATACCTATGCTCATGTTGCAAGGATAACCACCATAAGATTATTGTTGGCACTTGTAGCTATACATAATCTTGTAATTCACCAAATGGATGTTAAAACTGCCTTTTTAAATGGTGAATTGGATAAAGAGATTTAGATGAAACAACCTAAAGGTTTTTTCATGCCTGGAAATGAACATAAGGTTTATAAATTGGTGAAATCTCTTTATGGCCTGAAATAAGCCCCTAAGCAATGGCGTCAAAAGTTTGATGATGTGGTGCTGTCTAATGGTTTTGCATTAAACCAAGCGGACAAGTGTGTTTATAGATAATTTGATACTTCTGGAAAAGGAGTAATTATTTTCTTATATGTTGATGACATGTTGATTTTTGGTACTGACCAAAATGAAGTTGATAAAACTAAGAACTTTCTGTCATCTAAGTTTGATATGAAAGACATGGGGGAGGCAGACGTGATTCTTGGTATTAAGATCATACATGGAGAACATGGTATTACTATCTCTCAATCACATTAAATTGAGAAGATGTTGGAAAAGTTTAATCACAAAGATAGTTCCACAATGGGTACTCCTATGGATCCTTCTGCAAAACTCGTACCTAATAAAGGAGTTGTTGTGAATCAACTTGAATATTCAAAGGCTATTGGATCTCTCATGTATGCCATGATTAGTACTAGACCTGATATAGATTTTGCTGTTGGAAAATTGAGTAGATATACTCACAATCCAAGTTTGATTCATTGGCAAGCAATAAATCGAATATTTAGGTACTTGAAAGGAACCATAGATTTTGGTTTGACTTATGCTGGATTTCCTTCTGTTCTTGAAGGTTATTCAGATGCAAGTTGGATTACTAATTTGGAAAATCATTCTTTCACAAGTGGTTGGGTATTCCTTCTTGGAGGTGGTGCTATATGCTGGGCATCAAAGAAACAAACTTGCATCACTAATTCAACAATGGAAGCTGAGTTTGTGGCATTAGCAGCAGCTAGTAAAGAAGCTGAATGGCTAAGAAATTTGATTTATGAATTTCCATTGTGGCTGAAACCGATATCACCATTGTCTATCAGATGTGATAGTGAATCTACCTTGTCTAAGGCATATAGTCAAGTGTATAATGGAAAGTCTCGACACTTAGGTGTAGACACAACATGATACGTGGGCTTATCACGAATGGTGTGATATCTGTGGTGTGTGTGAGAACTCAAAACAATTTAGCCGATCATTTAACCAAAGGGTTAAGTAGAGATCTTGTGAAAAAGTCGGCTATAGGGATGGGATTAAAGTCCACTAGAAATCTCTGATGTTAAGATACCCAATTCCCATCTAGTACAACGCTAGATGCAAAACTCAATGCGGAAAGCTTAATATGTAGAGATTGGAACACATTAGAAGATTCATCCCAAGGTATGTGTTCAGACCTGCAAGTTAAGAAGGTTGAATGTATATATTCTTAATAGCTTTTTTGACAAATTGCATTGAAGATGCAAGACTAAAAGAGCTACCTAGGTAAGAATGAAGTTTAGCCGCTTCAAGAAGCTGGGACTTGGCTTTGACATACTTATGAAGGATAAGGACTTAGGCTAGTAAAACATTATGCTAAGATAGAACTACTATGTATGTAAACTTTTGTGTACATTATCTTTGTGTATTCAAGATGAGATCCCAGGGTTCAATCCTAAGCGACACCCTGGTATTCGAATACTCATAATGTGTAATGTACTAATATGAAAATCAATCGTCACGACATTTCATTTAAGCAAAAGTTTGAATGTTTGAGATTACTTGTTTTAGTTAATCAAGGATTACACTAAAATAGGGGAGGATTGTTGGATATTTTAATGTAATTGGAATGACTGTTTGACCAATATGTTTATAATAATACATCATATAGGTGTGGTGGTGCGGAGGGTACGCCTATTTGAATTTATTATGAACTTAGGGACGAAGCCCCTAAGGAACGGGGGGTTTGGGGGCAGCGCCCCTGGGAGCAGGGTGCAAGGGGCGGCAGCCCCTGGCGGGGTCCAAGGGGCAGAGCCCCTGGCTGGGGTCGAGCTGCAAACCCTTTGAAAACTGCCTAAAAGACAGTTACTGGCCCAATTTTTCATGACGGAAATTTCTTCTTCTTGGTCAATCTCTCTGGTTCTCAAAATCTCAATCACAACATACAGAAAATTCTCAATCCCTGATTGTATCCGATTGAAAATTCCATAGAACCGTCAAATTGATTCAATCTGAAAGCGATCACATGCCTTCAGATATTTCTGTTATCCGTTTTTGTTCGTTTGTTACGGTTATTTCCCAACAATTATTATTATTATTCAAACAAGTCTAATTGAGCCAAGCCTGATGTTGATACACTTGAGTAGGTAAATGATTTAATAGATACATACAAAAGGTTATAATATAATAAAGAATTTCAAAATTTTGTTAAATATTGTATGACTCGTATTTGTTTTGTTGGTATACTGGTTTATATTTTTGTTCATTAATAGTATAAATGCATGGTTCATGTAATGACAAAAAGAATTGAAAAACCACTTTTGAAAGCGATAGTCTAATTCCTATTCTGCCAAATTATGCTATATATAGAAATGCTAAAGAAGAAGAATGAAAGTACTGAAGAAGAATACATCAAATGCTGAAGAGTAAAGATCAGAAGTTCTGAAGTCAAACCAGACAAGTCAACTGAAGAACTACTGAAGACAAACTACTCATCAGTAGTTTGTCACTCATCAGCTGTTCTGATAGAAGCTTCCCACCACCCTTGTATTTCAGTAGTTTAGTATTATAGTATTACTTTATGCTTTTGTTAAAGTCTTTGTACAAGTTCCAAGACTACAGCCTGTTGTAGTTTTACTTTTGTATCAACTTGTATGTATTTGCTGGTCTATAAATAGATGGGTTAATCCCACTATTTTAGACACCGATTTTATTAAACTGAAATCCTTCAAAGGCTTTTAAATTGAAATACCATTTCATATCTGAGAATCTTTCAATATACTTATTGTTATATGCATTCAATTGTTTAGATTCTCATTAGCTGCTTTAGTTCATTAAATCCAGGGGGAGTAATAACTCCTGTTGAAAGTGAAACCTTAAACTTGAACACTTTACTTATTCCGCTATGCAAACTGCTTTGACAAACTTACAATACATATGTGTTCATGAATAAGAACTGTTAAAGAACATACTGATCCAACAATTGGTATCAGAGCACTGGTTTATCTGATCAAATATCAATCTAACAAATTGAGAATCAGACACAGACTCTTATTGATATTCTATAAAGGATAAAAGTTCACTTTTTCAAAACATCCATCACTTTGAGAAAAACTTGACAAATCAATATTCTAAAAAATGGATCCTCATAATACTCGATCTGCCAATAAGCCTCCTATGCTTGTTCGTTCTAAATATAACATATGTCAAAAGAGATTGGCACATACTCTGTCACAGACAAACACTGGTTGTTGGAGATCTGTCATGTATGGACCCCATAAACCTATAAATATAAATCTTGAAACTAAAGTTGAAATACCAAAAGACTACACTGATGAGGATTTCCTAAAACTTGAGCTTGATGCTAAGGCATTCTCTATGTTGGCAATGGCTCTCCCTAATGAAATCTACTTTGGACTTTTACATTGTGAAAGTGCCAAAGAGCTTTGGGACTGCCTAAAAGAACAGTTTGGAGGAACTGAAGAGGTGATTGTCACCACAAGAGAAATTCTTGCTCAGCAATATGAAACATTTACTCACATTAATGGGGAAACTTTGACTCAACAATTTGAATGATTTTTCTCATTAATCTCCGAGTTAAAGTTAAATGGTCAGACCTATACAAATGTATCTATGCTTCATAGATTCTTAAGGTCTTTACCAGAAAAATGGGATACTTATTCAATAGTTCTCAGATCTGGACCAGATTTTAACTCCCTAACTCTTACAAAATTACATGGGAGATTATTGACTTTTGAAAGAGAAATAAATCAAAAGAAAAAGTTACAAAATTCTGTCAAAACAGCTGATGACTATGTTCCAGGTAGTACAACACTTTTAGGACAAGACTCACCTTCTTGTTCAAATGACTTTGGATCCTTTGATCACATTGACATAACTGCTAGGATCTCATCAGAAAGATCATATCCAACTTGTCACAATGATGAAAATAGTCAAACTACTGATAACATGTGTTTTATAATGGATGATTTAAAAATTTTCAGTAGTGATGACTTGGAAGAAATGGACATTTTACACCAGCTGGCCATGTTAAGTATAAAAATTAACAAATTTTATAAAAGGCCAGGAAGGAAATTTCCAGGACTGAACAACTCAACAAAAGTTGGTTTTGACAAATCTAAACTTAGATGTCACAAGTGTCAAAAGTTAGGATACTTTGCTAGAGAGTGTAGAAGCTCTGGCTTTAACCAACCATAGTTTGGAAATCAGTTTAACGACAGTTATAATAGGAATAATGGAACACAGGGAAGTGCACATTTTGTATAGGCACAAGCTCCACAAATCCAATATGTGCCACAAGTACAATATGTTAGATGCCTACTCATCAAATGCAGAACCAACAACTGATGCCTTCCATTCCAGCTGCTCAACAACCTCCACAAACTCAATAACCCTCTCAACAAAGTATTTTTACTTTAGGGTATGTTGACTGGAGCAGTCTTCCTTTTAACACATCTGAATGCAATCCAGATGCAGACAACAAAATCTTTGACATCAACTGGGGAGAACCTGATAATGACAGAAAGAATTTTTCCTTAATGGCCTTTGAGGGTTGTACCTCTAGATCTGCCTTATCTTAGGTATCAAAAGTATCTTTGTCAAAACTTTGTTCAAATTCATGCAAAGAATCTTTTGCTCTCATAAGAGAGACCAATGTGCATCTACAAGGCAAAGCAATGACTCTGGAAAAAATATACTCAAATAAAATGTGATTTTGAAAGAAAACTTGCTGCAAAATCAAAGGAAAATTCTAAATTAACAAATAATGCTATTGAAACCCAAGCACAAATTAAAATCATGATAGAAGACCTAGGAAATGTCAGAAAAGAGCTTGCTGACACCAAGCTTGTTTGTGAAAAATGGGTTGAGTCATGTAGAGGTTACCAGATGCTGCTTAACAAACAAACTACATCAAATGTTAAGTTTGGTATAGGGTACAATCGTACCAAAACTCCAACTGATTTTACTCCCAAAACTACTGATGATGGGAGTAGAATAGTTCAAAATCAAACTTCTGATATGAAAGTCTGCATATCTTTTAATCAGAACTTTCTCAAAATTGAAAAAGAAAGTTCTACAGAAGTACTGAACAAAACTGACATTAAGCCATCAGTAGTTTCATCTACATCAGGAGTTGAGAACCTGAAAACTACTGATGACCTAAATCAAACCAAAACTGTCAGTAATTTGCCTTTCACATCTCATGATGAAAAGGAGAAGGCAAAAGAATGTGAAATTTGTGGTCTGTTTAACCACAAAACAGAATTTTGTAGATATAGAAAAGGAAATCAGTATAACAAGAAGATTTCACAACTGGTTGTGGGAAAACAAATCAAACAAGATTTTGAAGAAACTTTCTATCCCAACAAACAACAACCAAGCAACACATTTTCTCAGAAAAAGACTAATTCTCAACAAAAGCCTTTTTCTCAAAATTCTTTTTCAGCAGTTAAACCTACATCACCAGCAGTTTCACAAACTGCTGAGATGAAAGATCTCATGAAAATGGTAAAACTACTGATGACCAAAGTTGATGGTGGTCCTCAAAAGGATACCACCATTGCTCTTAAAGATAAATCCATTGCCAAAAAGACATGGATTTCTCAAATTGGTCAAGAACAATCTGTTCATGTTCTCAAGAGCAAAGCCAAAGCCAAGTTGGCTTAGGTTCCTAAATCTAACTAATTTGCTATTTTGTGTAGAGGGTCTCCAGAGACTTAAATAACATTTGGTATGTTGATAGTGGAGGCTCAATGCACATGACTGGATTCAGATACCTGATAAACAATTTTATCAGCCAAAGAGAAGGATCTGTATCCTTTGGGAACAATGCCAATGGATATGTGCTAGGACATGGAAATGTCTCCTCTGGAAAAATACAGTTTGACAAGGTCAATCTGGTTGAAAATTTAGAGTACAACTTGCTGAGTGTCTCTCAAATGTGTGATAAAGGATATTCTTCCTTTTTCACCAAAACTGCTTGCAAGATTATCTCACCAGAAGGCCAAAAGTTGATAGAGAAGATAATTGAAGATCATACTTTGCTGATAGCCAAACGGTGTGGCAATGTCTATGCAGTGGACATTGAGAAAGACAAAGTACTGAACAACACTGCTTGCCATTAGCATAATTCAAAATCCTGTTCAGTTTTCAAAGACTAAACATATTGAAATCAGGTATCATTTCATAAAGGATTGCTATGAAAAAGGCAAGATTGAGGTGAAACATGTGACAACAGCTAATCACATAGCTGACATATTCACCAAACCCCTTGACACATCAACATTCCAGAAGTTAGTATCCATGCTTGGGATGCTAAATTTGTAAGTGTTTTTCATTTTCCTGCACATATTTTGCTTTCACTTACATTGTTACTAATCTGTCACAAAACTTCTGAAAAACAAAAAGAGAGAAACTACTGATGTACAAAAACATCAGAATGGGGATATTTTCAGAGAAATGATTAACTTTTGATAAAATAAACTTCAGAAGTTATGAATTAAGTGTTTACAAATGTTCTCATCAGTGGTTAACAAACGACTGAAGAGAAAATGAGAAGTACTGATGAATATTGTTCTTTATCAACAGTTTTGTCAATAAGGGTAAATCAGACATTTCCCATTTTTTGACCTAGGGCGGTTATAAACTTCTGATTAACACCTTTTTCTCACACTTATCCTTTCAAAAAGTAAAATTCCCTCATTCTCTCTCAAAAATTCTCACAGACCCTCCCCTGCAAACAACAAAAACACTGTTTAATCCACACACACACAAAACACCATGGCTCTTATACTGAAACAGAGACATAATCAACAAGGCTACTTTGTGAAAGATTAAGCCTGGTCCCAATACGACGAAATCATTGATTTAGTCGTCCAATCCCAATACAACACTGCTTTAACCATTGATCTTCCAATTCACACTCAAACTCTCAATGAGTTCTGGGCAAACGCTGAGTCGGTGACAGTAAACAACAGAGTGATTTCCCCCAAATCAACTATCCAAGGGAAAGTTATGGCAATCACATCGGCTACTTTGGGAATAAGACTTGCTCTAGATGATGCTGATGCACCAAAGAACATTCCTAATTCTGAAATTCACTTAACCATGACGTAGTGTGGTTACCAAGGTACTCCTCACATGCAACAATCTATAAGAAATATTTTGAACCAAAATACAAACTTTTGTTTCATTACATTATCATGTGTTAAATCCCAAAACAGGATCTTATGATCAGATGCCCTCTACTTTTCAACCTATTTTTCATTCCATTGTGAATGAAACAAAATTTAGGGCATGAGCACTTTTCTTTAATGAGTTGGTGTTGCATCACCAAAATACCAAAAAGAAATTTTTGTTGTATCGAAGATTCATCATGCAGTGCATAATTAAAGAACATGAAAATGAGGTGCTTGTGGGTAAAATATCAGTTTTAAACCCATTAACCTCACAAGCATACTCAAGGCATAACAAACCGACAGCCTTGCCAGAAGATGGCCAAGGGGAACAACAACCAGTCCCCATGGAACCTACATCTTCCAAACCTTCATCTAAAAAGGCCAAGAAACCCAAACAACAAAAATCAACACCCACCAACCCTAAAAGAATGGCTGTTCAGGAAGTTGAGATGCCTGAAACTGCTGATGTGCAATTTGCACTTGTTAAAGATGTGACTAAAACATCCTCTCAGTCTCATTCATCTCAAACCCCCCAAAAGAGCACCCATTACAATTTTATTTCATAGGAAGAAACTTAAAAAGGCCATAACTACTGACCCTTTCTTTGAAACTATTAAACCTTTACCTAAAACTACTAAACCAAAAATATCTCACACTACAATAGAAATTGCCAAACTTCTCTCTGGGCTAAAAGAAACAATCCCATCTGAACATATCATTCCCCAACAAACATATCAAACAGGGGATATACCATCAGTAGTTGACATGGATGTGGATGTTATTAGCCCTATCCCAAGAGATGAGGATGAACCAGGGTGTCTAAGCCCAAACTTAGATACTTTAGGTGCATTTGAGGCTGCTACTACTCATTTACCATTAGTGGTGGATCTGAGGATAGAAGTAACATAGCTAAGACCTCAAATGTGGCAACTACTAATGAAGGCTTTATGCCTGAGGTAGGAAATCCTCAGTACCAAGACAAAGAGGTTCATAAGAAAACTAGGTTGTGCCTAGCTCATGATAAAACAAATGATGTCCTCATTGAGGATGTCACCTGGGATTCAGATGATTCCATTGATTTGGATGATGATTCGGACTCTCCATAACATGAATTGACGGCTACTTGTGAAGGTCCTGAATTTGATGTCTCTAAGCTCAAAGAGCTGGTCACAAAAGATCAGGTTAAAGACCACTTGAACCCTGATTCCCTTAAAGTGGCATCTTCAGTTCATACTGAAGATCACCCAAAAACACCCCCTCCACTTAAAAAGCCTACCCTATTCACTGGGTCATCAAGCATAGACTTGAACCACCTATGCAGCCCAGCTGGTCCCCTATACCAGATGATGAACACCCTCATATCACAACACCTCAAATCATTTACAACTACTTTGGAGTTGAAGACCAACACTCAATTTGAGGTGATCAATAACAAAATTAGTGAGCTGTCAAAGAAGATAGACAACAACACAAGACAACTTGCTAAGTTATCTAGTGGAACTTCTTTACCTGTTTGGTTTCCAGAAGTGGATGAAGCCAAAAAAAGGGAGAGAAGATTAAGGAATCAACAGTGTCACTTGAAGCCAGTACAAAGGCAAAAGAGGCACAACAACAAAATGATGCCTAAAAACAGAAAGAACATCAATATAGGCTCCTTGAAGAAGCTAAGGAAGTAGCTGAGAAGTCCCAATGCCAAATTAAAGAAACTGCTAAAGTCCAAGAAAGTACTGAAGACAATCCTTCAGTAGTTAACACTTCCTTCTTTCAAACAGAACAACCTTCTAAGGCAACTGAAGACATTCCAACTGACATTCCAAGGCCTGCACCCACTCAAACAACTGTCTTAAACCCTGCTCCTATATCAATGTCAAAAAAACTTTTGGAGGAGAGTTTAAAAGCAACACAGAAAAAGGCCAAGGAAGACAAGATTTGGAACATCCAAGAAGCAAGGGATGACTTGAGCTACAATGAAAAGCTTGAGAAATATGAAGAAAAGTTGGGTGAGCTAGAAATAGTTGCTGAGGAAGATAAAAGACAACAACTGATGACTTACATCACCATGAACAGCAAAACTAAAAACTACTCACTCAAAGGGCTCTCTATGGAAGAAATTACAAGAAGAGCTCAGATTGTATCTGACAAGCTTGCCACAAAAAAGATAGAAAGGCAAAGAAAGCTGAGGTCGTAGAAGAGTTGGTAGCCAATGAATTTGGTTCAAAAGCTTCAGTGTGAAAATGGAGAGAAGATACATTATGTGACACTTACAAAAGATTCAAGGCTGATAAGGCTGCAAATCCAGAGAAGTACAAAACTTCTGAAGTATCACATACTTCAATAGTTAGAACTTCTAGTGCAAGACACTCAACATCAAAGCCTACTACCAAAAAGAAGCCAGAGGAGATCATAAAGACTGATTTCAAGATGGTATTGCTTGAAGGCAATAAGTAGTACAAGGAGATTTTGTGATTGAAGAAAAGCCTCTACTAACACAATTCAATGATCCTTCCACATTTGCTTACCAAATACAACAAACAATAACAGACAATAAGCACACTAAGGTAATCACTGAACACCATCTCCCTACTTTTGATATACCTGATGTTGTGCATGCTGAAGAAGGAAGAGAATCCCATCTGAGGGTCACTAAGGTAGAAAACATTCCTCACTTAGGATCAACCCAGGAGACTAGCTTAGTCCCATACACTTTAGACTTTGACCAATCTAAAGTAAATATAGTGAAATGGTCATTTACTAATTCAAACTCGGTAATGATCACAAGAAGAGATCGTTCAAGCAAGGTCTTCAAGTCTATAGATGAACTGAAGAATCTTTCGACAAAAGATCTGCTCACAATCCAGCATCTTGAACCAGAACAAGGATCTCTCACTAATGAACAACTGCAACAACTCAAGACTTTCATGTTCAGAGAAATCTGGAAGATGCTTCAAGGCAGAAGAAGAGAATAAAGGATTAGATAAGGTTTTGGCTTCATCAATCCAGGGGGAGATTGTAAGGACAAAAGGGATTGAAGAAACCACTTTTGCAAGCCTTAGTCTAATTCCTATTCTGCCAAATTATGCTAAGTATAGAACTGCTGATGAAGAAGAAGAAGAATGAAAGTACTGAAGAAGAATACATCAAGTGCTGAAGAGTAAAGATCAGAAGTTCTGAAGTTAAACCAGACAAGTCAACTGAAGAATTACTGAAGACAAACTACTCATCAGTAGTTTGTCACTCATCAGTTGTTCTGATAGAAGCTTCCCACCGCCCTTGTATTTCAGTAGTTTAGTATTATAGTATTACATTTTGCTTTTGTTAAAGTCTTTTTACAAGTTCCAAGAGTACAGCCTGTTGTAGTATTACTTTTGTATCAACTTGTATGTATTTGCTAGTCTATAAATAGATGGGTTAATCCCACTATTTTAGACATCGATTTTATTAAAGGGGAAATGGAATTTAATAATCTCAACTTTGAGGGGTTGGAAGGCAACAGTCCCAACTTGAAAGTTGTACTATAGCAGTCCCAACTTGTCAACATTTTTATTTTGTTGGTCCCAAACTAACCTCAGTTAGTTTTCTCTGTTAAGTGCCACGTGGCAGTCCTACGTGGCATAAAGTGTTATATATGTAAAAAAAAAGGTGGGCCCGGATTGCACATGTGTAAAATAAACTTAATTTAATGTTTTTTTTTAAAAAAAGGTGGGACCCACAATCAAATAATAATAATAACACCCACCACCACCTTCCTTCTTCCTCCATCATCTTATCATGTTCTCCACCACCACCACCACAACCACCTGCCACCACCGTCATCTTCACCACCACCTTCAAATCGAACCCAATCACAAATCTGGTCATACCCACATGTTGCCATCTTCAAATCGATCGATTCTGTGCAAAAACCCCCATAAAAAACATCCAAATCAAGCTCCAATTCGTTGGTTTTATGCTCGGTGGCCGAACACCCTTTTTAATCGATTACACCTCGAAAACGAACAAGTTAGTGTGATTATTTAGTATGGTTTTTGTTCGGAATTTATATTTCTATAATAGCCCTAACATTAATTTGATTAACAGGTTCGAATCGTTGGTCAATTGATCGAGTATAGAATTAAGGTTCTTTGTAACAGGTCGTTGGTGGTGGTGGCATGTGGTTGGTGGTTGGTGGTGGTGGCAAGTGGTGGTTGGTGGTGGTGGTGGTGTAGGTGGGGTGGTGTGGGGCCCACGTTTTTAAAGATTTTTTTTTTAAATAATTAATAGATTTTTTTTAATTGAAAAAACAAGTGGGGCCCACGTTTTTTACCAACTGGACATACTGTGCCAGGTAGGACTGCCACGTGTGATGCCACGTGGCACTTAACAGAAAAACTTAACTGGGGTTAGTTTAGGACCATTAGAATAAAGACATTGACAAGTCGGGATCGTTATATTACAACTTTCAAGTTGGGACTGCTCACTTCCAACCCCCCACAGTTGGGATTATTAAATTCCATTTCCCCTTTATTAAACTGAAATCCTTCAAAGGCTTTTATGTTGAAATACCATTTCACATGTGAGAATCTTTCATCATACTTATTGTTATATGCATTCAATTGTTTAGATTCTCATTAACTGCTTTAGTTCATTGAATCCAGGGGGAGTAATAATTCATGTTGAAAGTGAAACTTTAAACTTTAACACTTTACTTATTCCACTGTGAAAACTGTTTTGATAAACTTACAACACATAAGTGTTCATGAATAAGAACTATTAAAGAACATACTGATCCAACAATTCACGTACATGAATTTAACAAATGTTATGTTTGTGAACCACTAATTTAATATATTATATAACCTTTTGTATATTTATGTACGAGAACCATTTATTTTTATCATTAACGAACAAACATAATCTAACACATATCAAGAAGACAAATATAAGCAACACAATATTAATCAAATGTGTAACATTATTTATTATTTTTTTAATCTTTTGTGTATATTTACTAAACTATTTAAAAACTCTTTTGTGTGCCTTTTTAATCTTTTGTGTGTATATTTACTAAGCTAATGAGTGTTTTGCAAAGTGGGGAGTAGCTTAGGTAGGCTTGTTTACAAAATTAAAATGATTAATTAATTTTATTGAAATGCAATAGTAGTAGTAATAATAATAATAGTAATAATAATAATAATAATAATAATAATAATAATAATAATAAAATTAAATAGCTTAAATAAATAAATTGTATGTTTTAATATTTTTTTTTATAAGTTAAACAAGTTAACTAATTAATTAATAAAAACAATATTTAACACTTATGAAAAGTTAAATGACACAATTTGCAATTTAGCGTAAATTTTATCCAAACTAAAAAGCATAAAAAAACCTGTTACAGTTTCGTTTGGTTGGCATTGCATTCATTAGGTACGGAAGTTTCCGTTGTACGTGCCACAATATTGATACTCGGTATGGTTGTCAATAACAAAAAATATATTTGTGACACAACATTGATAGTGAAAAAGGCCGGATGTTAGGATGTTACAATACTTTAAGTACAACTATATTTTAACAAAAATATATATTGGAATGTTGAAAAAAATTATTAGACATAACATCATAACTGAATATCTAGGTTTTTTTTTTGTTTTTTTTTTCAAAAAGATAATGAATACAAATTATTAGAGAAAATTTAAATGATGAATGAATTATTAAAAAAGAAAAATTTGATGAGACGGTTCCAATGCCGCTTGAATTTGTTCAATCGGAGTCCATTTGATACCCTTCTTACGACTTTTGATTTTTCTATTCACTATGTATTTGATCCTAACCCTGTATATTGTTATATATAATTTATTGAAATTGTTTATGATTGGGGGTTTTACAATATTTGGTGCAAAATATATAGTAAAGTAACATAAAAAAGATAATTAAGAAACACTTCAAAAAAGGAAAAGATAAACAGAAACCAATATTGAATTGATAGTTTGATTTTTTAACGGCTAAATCAAGTGGGTCTGTGCACACAAAGATCCGGGTTCAATAAAGTTTATCTACGCCTATGATGCTTTCAAATTGGAATCGGTAAGGCCTACCATAATTCCGAAGAATGCCAATATCTGCTCCACTAAGGGGCATAGTGATCAAGGACCGAACCCTTACCATTCCAAAAAATTCTCTCATTATTCATGTAACAAATATAACTCAAACTCAATACCAATATCTGACATCAGAATTAACATCAATATCACTACCAATCAACTACACATCCTTAGCATTGATAGTTTTGACTCCTTGGAAATTATCACTAACGAGAACATAATGAATAAACAACAACAATCTTACCAAGTAAATCCCACACTTAGCAAAGCTAAGAGTAGGGTCTGAGAAGGATGAGAAGTAGGCATACCTTACCCATATCCTTACAGATAGAACATAATGAATATAAATTCAAATTAAAATGTGCTATCAATTTCATATATGTTGAAAAGTCATCTTTACATTAGCCTTTTTGAACGAGCAACAAATCAAACCCGAACACTCTCAATGCATCATTTCGACAAATTCAAGTACTTCGAGAGTACCCGAGTTGTCAAACACCAATCCCAGGGAAAACCCTGTAACCCACCCACCTACAAACACGACGATGAAATTAACGATAAAACTCGTCTGGCTCTAGAATAGAACCCAGGTTCCCCCGAGCCTTCTATCATTACACATCAAGCTCTCTAGAACTACACTGTAATGGTGCTGACGTAGCTAATATAATATTTTTATACAATGTAGATTAATGGTCAACTTGTTAATTAACTTCTCATATCGAACTAATGATCATATTGTTGTCCGACACGTGGGAATTGGGATATGAGTCTTGGATTTACTGTTCCTTAAAGTGGAAATAATAGTTGTATATACTGAAAAACCTCAAAAGTGGCGTTTTTTGTTTCATGAAAGAAACGATCTTTTTCATTAGTTCATGAAAGTAACGAAATAATTGCAAACTGTATTAAATAAACTTATTACTTGATATTCTCATAAACCTTTATATAAACCAAATACTATTCCTATGCCTAACTGTCATTTCACACTATTTTTTTTTTTTTTTTAACTAAAGGTGTTGTTGCACTTTTTCGTTTGCTTATTGGAGACAATTTCCAGGTTTAGTGAATCAAATTTTATTATTAGTTAGATTTGAACAGTATTAATCCCTTTTACGATTCGTGACATTCTCTTATTGACAATTTGGAGGAAAGTTTTTTTTATTTTTTTATTATTATTTTTTTTTATAGATTCACTAGTTTATACCCCGGGAGCGTCTCGGTTTGAAAAATCTAAGTAAAGTAAATAAAATTAGAAGTATCTAAACTATAAAAATAGCATCTGCCAATATATTATTATTATTATTATTATTATTATTATTATTATTATTATTATGATTTTTTTTTAAACAAATCTCTGCCATAAGTTATCATATTCTAATATAAAAAAAGAAGTAATTGGGTCGGGTATCACCTAATCCCAGGCCCGACCCAAACCCACAATTTTTTTTAAAACTAATTCCAAACCTGACACAATACCTGTCGAGTTACAAAAAATAGTCGTTTTTTTCCTTCGTTTTCTATATAGCAATATGGTACTCGTTGGAAAGATAATAAAATGCTCGTTAATTTGGTGTAATTTTTTTTCTTTAAAAAATTTCGTATATAAAAGATATTAACATTTAAAAGTTATGAGAGGAAACATGAGAGAGAAAATAATAAGGTTTTAATATTTACATTTAGTAGATTAGGTATTTAATAGATTATGTTAAATCATATTTAAACCATATTTTTTTTTAATTGGTCTAGAGTTGTCACATCACATTCTATGTGGCATCTCTCATAAAAGAGATTGCATAATATTATGACATGTCATTAAAAATGCTTTGGTTTATTATATATATATATATATATATATATATATACTTTTTTAAACGGCTTAAATTACACTGAACCGTCTTCAGCGGGGTTCAAAATCTTGACCATAAGGAGTGCAACATTTTAACTCTAATGGTTTTGTCAATTAAATCTAACCCTCCGCACCACATATCTGATGGCCCCCTCAAATCCCAAATTATGAATCCAAAGGGTATGGCCGTGGCGGCGGCCAGCCGTGTTGCCGACGAATAGAGGATGCGTCATGGTTAGCCCATGTTGTTTAAGTTGAGTTCGTATTTGAGGCATGACGGTCGCTCAATATGGACACCACTGATCAATGAAGGTATTCCAATCTCTTGCATTTCATTGTGTAGGAATTAGTTGTTTAGGGATGTTTATGATGATATGATTTTGGATGTCTAGAGGTAAATAATTAACATATTAGTTTGTTTCCTCTTTTGCAATACCAACGATCTTGAGGCAAGTTCTTTTATTTATACTTGGCAAGACCAAGTGTTAGTTGGTTTTTCATAGTTTGGGTCGCATGCTTGAGTTTTTATTTATTTTTTCAGGTTAAAGGCATTGAAACGACCACCAAATATGTAGCAAGCACCATTGATTTAATCATCAACACTCCTTGTGAATCGGCTCAAAAGCATTGGATTGGAAGGCTCAATTATTCCAATTTTCATTAATTCATTTATATGTTATATTTAATTTTTTTTATTTTGTTCTGTTTTTATTCAGTAATGAATCATGTATGCGTCAGCTACATAACTAAATCTGAGATATCATATACATGAATTAATAAACCTTCACGCTTTCTAATCCTCGTTCGAAAACCCGTCCAAACAGACCGGTATCTCACTAGTTGAATATAGATAGGGGGTATTTTAGGAGTGCTTAACATAGGGGGTAATATTTACCCATTAAAAAATAACAGGAAATAAAAAAAGAAAAGATAAAAACAACATTATTAAACTCCAAGTGGCATATGATAACTCTATTAAAATTAAGAGGTAAACGCGTAAATTAATATTTGCAGAAAAATTTAAATTTAAGTTTATGGGTCATATGATAAATCTATTAAACTAGATATTTGCCCGCCACGCGTTGCGGCGGCGGGACATAGTATTCACAAAGTTCGTTCGGGACATAGTAATCACAAAGTTCGTTTAATACTGATATCAATGTTCAAAACAATTTCAAATAAAACTTGCTAACAATTCTCATTATAACTTTTGATTGTAAACCGTGTAAATAAAGAAAAATACTTTGAACAGCATCCAGATTCAAAGTTACGCAGAAACGGAGTCTAATTACTTAACTAACATTAATACCGATATCAGTGTATAAAACAATTTCAAACATGCCAAAAAATCTCAATATAACTTGAGCAACAACCAATTTGATACGAAAACCTCCTACCCTTTTCATGTACCTGCAGTAGGGACCAACTATTTACACACTTTCCAACTACAAAAGAAAAGCACAAAATATGAACTAAGATCAAGTTTATCAGATATATATTTACCTTTAACCGCATTTGTTTCTCTCGTCTTCTTTTCCTTTACGCTACAATCTCTGTCAACAGATTTCTCTCAAATTGCCTACTGAAATATAGATCACTCATTTAAACAGGATTGGATTTATATAAAACCTGATGATGGACACTGTAAACGATAACGAAAAGTACGTAAAGAAAAAGGATTCTATCTCAATGATCCTTGTAACTGAGAAATAACAAAACCAAGAAACTGGATATAAACAACTTAAATACATCAATACCTTTCAGTGGATGTGACACCCGGCATGTTTTGCTTAAACATATTAGTAACATCTAAGTCTACCTTAGCGAGAAACGTTTATAAACAAACTTAACTGTGTTAGTTGAGTCGGGTCAAGTTAGGATTATCCAGGGTACAATGATCTGGAGGATCATTAGGAGTCGTTTTGGTAATACACTAGTACCGGGTTCCGTTGTTGGTGACATTACATGAACTAATTAAGTATATGTGTAGATTATGGGTCGTGTGGTGGATTATATACATAGATGTGTTTAAATGATGTGTAAATGATTATCTGTGCTTAAATGTGTTAAATATAGACTAAGGATGCATGCTTATGTGTTAAGATGTGTTAGAATGCGTTAAACACGACAAACTGGAAAACTAGTTAAAAAGGGGTCTTGGTTCGACCACTTCGAGTGGTCGAAGGAGAAGAAATTGTCTGGTTCGACCCTTGTAAATGGGCGAACCAAGGAAGTGGAATTTGAGGAATTCCCTTTGACCAGACAGGGCTCATTCGACCCTGTGAAAGGGTCGAAGGAGACCACCTTCGACCAATGAATTGGGGCGAAGGAGGATTAGTATAAATACCAACCTTTGTCATTTTTCATCATTTCACAAACCCTAACCGTCCCAAAACGCTCTCAAACGATCTAAAACACTAAGGAAGGAGTTTTTGCTCTTCTTTTTCATAATCTAACCTATCTACAACATCTAAACAAGAATCCAAGGTGTGTTCATAATCCTAAACCTCTTTAAAAGCATTTTAATTCTTTTTCATCTAACCCTAATTGTCCGGATCTGTTCTAAGGGTGTTTTTATGATTAAAAACCTTTAAACATCTTTCTAAATCAAAACATGTTCATTTAACATAGGTTTTCATGATGAATAACATATGTAAATTGTGTATTATGTGGTGTTATGTGTTGTTCAATGATTTGCTGCTATATCTATGATAGAAACATGATATAAGATTGTTATTAATGTTGGAATATTGTTGTCTAGGGTTAGGATTGGATATGATGATATTTGGGGGTTTTATTGGATTAAAACTTGATGTATGAATATTTATGATCAATAGAATGAATAAGAAAGATCGGATAATCGACAAACTGAGTATTTTAAGCTAAGCATGAATCGATTTCAAAAGTTTCCAAATTGGGTAAATTATTCATGCATGAAAGTGATGTTTCCATAATCTTTACCATTTTGGGAAAGGGCTGAAACGGACGTATTATCGGGGGAAATCGGTGGGGTTTTGTAGGAATAAGTTATCTATGCTTGACTGCTGTGATCAATGATGTTTCGAGTCGTTTTGAGTGTGTTTGAAGCGTTTTTAGGAAAAATTATGCAACAGGGGCGAACCTGGCCTCCTTCGACCAATCGAAGGTGCGAAGGAGGGATCCAGGGTCGAACCTGGGTTTTTATTGGACGAATGTGATAAAACGGGCGAAGGAAGCATCAAACGGTCGAACGAGACGTAAAACGGGCGAAGGAGACTAAAAGGTGCGAAGGAAACTTAAAACTGACTGGTTCGACCGTTCTGATGCAGAAATGAGATTTTTGATACAAACTAAGTGTTTTATGCTTGAACCTTGTGTGTAATCTATGTGTACTTGATTAGTTAGGGTAATGGGTCACCAACGGGATGTCGGGTCGGTCTAGTGTGTCGGTTAAACATTCAAACACGTTTTAAAACATACTTAGTTACGATCTGGACAATCGGGGACTAGATAACCTTATGGTTATTAGTCAGAACACTTATGTGAACATTTTGATAGATCTCCGGTAGAGGGATTATCAAGGGCTAAACATCTTTACTTGTAATTGAAGAACGCTATCTAAGGTGAGTTCACGGCCCCACTTTTACTGCTTTAACTTTTGGGGGAGAAAACATGCACTAAACGGTTTTGGTAACATATGTCATACTATGGTTTTAACTTTATATTACTATACGATCTTTTGGAAAGTCCCGGGGGAAACCATGAATGTGCGGGGATGCACAACGGGGATAATGTGGATAGATCTATTGGGCGTGACCTACCCCACTCGTCGGCTTGGAGGGCCGGGCGGGTGCATATTGTCTCGAACAGGTACATTGGTATCATGCTGAACATACGGGCTGCTTAAACATGCTGAACATTGCTAAACGTGTCTAGTAATGGTTTCCAATCGTAGTAGTAATGAAACATACGCCTAGCTAGCGTACTTGGAAGCATTGATATAGTATGGACATGGTAACATTTTGGTAACATATTGAACAAACCTGTGAACTCACCAGCATTTTATGTTGACATCTTTTTGGCATGTTTTTTTCAGGTCGCTAAGGTAGCAATGAACGGAACTAGGCGCACGGGTCTGCATTGGCGTCTAGACTTAGTTGCACGTTTTGTAATGAAAGTATTTTGAACAACTTTTGAGATGATAGCATAGTTGATTAAATGCTACTTAAACGCTTCCGCTTATTAAATTAATGGTTATGTCTATTTACGTTTTCATATAGAGTTGTTTATTGTGATTGTTGACTTGGATCCTGGTTTGTCATGCACCTCGCGGTATAACCCCGCAAGTGGTAATTTGAGGGTGTGACATATTGGTATCAGAGCCAATGGTTATAGTGAACTAGGACTGCATGTAGAGTCTGGTCTATAGCCGAGTCGCACACACTAGACGGTCACATACTTGGGGTCTATTAATGGGATACGTACTAACGTTGTCGGGGTGTCCTTACATCATCATCATGTTTCTTCGTTACATCATCCGCTTTTATTTGGGTTCTTACCTACTCTTGTCTTCTTCTTCTGGATTGAAGAAGGAGGGGTTGAATTGTTGGTTCTAGCACACACATGCCTTCTTACACTTACACCTATTGTCACACGTTACTGGGCGACGATATTCAGTGACTGGGGTCTGGATTAGGGGTACATCTGGAGGACCATGTAGAGCAGTTTATCATTTCGGGTGCACACGAAATAATAAACTGGAATGCATGAAAATCCCGATGGACTTCGAGTTTGGATGTATAGTCCTGGATTTGTCCCTAGGTTAACTCTTGTAAATTTCTAGTGGTTGACACTGGAAGTGAATCTGAATCCCTCGTTCTCTTGATTTGTTAGATCATGTTTGGTGCTCGCGGTGGTGGACGTCGTGGTGGCGGCGGTGGCCGTGCTGGCGGTGGTGGTCGCGCTGGAGGCGGTGGTCGTGGAAACATCAACATGACCCAAGCTGAACTGAACAACTTGCTACAGCAGCAAGTGAACATGGCTATGGCTAATTTCCAGGCTGGAATTAATGCCATGGGTGGTGAGTTGATTTCTGTCGACCTTGTCTCATTTTTGGGTTTCGTGTCCTTTCGTTTGTGTTTTACTCGTGTACCGTGTTTCAGGTGTTGGTGCCAATCCACCCCCACCTCAGTGCTCTTATAAGAAGTTTAGGGACTGTCAGCCCCATAACTTCGCTGGAACTAAGGGAGCGGTGGGACTGCTCCGATGGCTAGAGAAGGTGGAATCCGTGTTTGTTATGTGTAACTGTCCTGCTGGGGACCGGGTGAAGTATGCTACTGCGACATTTGAAGGGCCTGCACTGTCGTGGTGGAATGCTACTACACAGAACGTGGGATTGGGAGAGGCTATTGCTATGCCTTGGGCGGAGTTTGTGCAGCTTTTGAGAGGTGAGTACTGTCCGAGAGAGGAGATACAGAAGTTGGAGCATGAGGTCTGGAGTTACAAGATGGTTGGGTGTGAGATTGAGGAGTACACTGTGAGGAGGAATGAGCTGGCGGTGTTGTGTCCTGATTTGCACACGCCCGAGTATAGGAGGATCGAGCACTATGTGTCTGGACTAGTGCCCGAGATTGCTGGGTTGGTGGCTGCTGGGAATCTTCCCACTATTGCTGAAGTTGTCCGATCAGCTCATCGGATGACTAACCTGAAGGTGGCGGAAGGCGTTTTGCCACCCAAGGGTGCTACTGTGAAGGTTGCTGAGGGGAACAAGAGGAAGTGGGATAGTGTGGGGAAGAGTGTGGTGCCAGCTCAGCCGGCGAAGAAGTTTGAGTCATCTGGGTCTTCTTCTGGGCAGAAGGTGAGTGGGTATGTTGGGAAGCATCCCAAGTGTAACAAGTGTGGTTTTCATCATTCTGGGAGTTGTGATAGAGCTCGTTGTCATCGGTGCCATCAGTTGGGGCACCATGCTAAGGATTGCAAGGTGGCACTCACACCAACTCAGACTCCTGCGGCTACTCCTGCTCCTGCTGCTCAGGGGAGGCAGGGGTGTTATAACTGTGGTGACACGGGACATTTCAAGCGTGATTGTCCCAAACTGAAGCAGGGCGATAATGGGAGGGGCGGGAACGGTAACGGTAACGGGAACAACGGCGGCGGAGGCAGGACTGCACGTGCTTTCGTCATTGGATCTGCAGAGGCTAGGCAGGATCCAGACACAGTTACCGGTACGCTCCTTCTTAATGATCGCTATGTTTCTGTCTTGTTTGATTCTGGTGCCGATAAGAGTTTCGTATCTTTGGACATTAGTCGATTGCTAGATATAGTACCCACACCTTTAGAGGCTAAGTACTTAATAGAATTAGCTGATGGTAAGAAGATCGAAGCGACACACACCCTTAGGGAATATCGCTTGGAACTGTCGGGTTTGTCTTTCCCCATTGACCTTATGCCGGTACCCCTGGGTAGTTTTGATGTCGTGGTTGGCATGGATTGGTTATCGTTATATCGCGCGGAGATCGTTTGTTTTGACAAGGTTATTCGGATCCCTCTCCCTGATGGAGAGATTCTTTCGGTTCGTGGCGAGAAAAGCGGTGCTCCGCTAAGTATCATTTCTAGCATGAAAGCCCGTAAGTATCTTCGGAAGGGCTGTTCAGCCATTCTGGCGCTTGTTAACGTTTCTACTGATGATGAGAAGAAGATCGAGGATATTCCGGTGGTTCGTGACTTTTCTGATGTGTTTCCTGATGATTTACCTGGTCTTCCTCCCCATCGTCAGGTTGAGTTTGGTATTGATCTCACTCGGGGCGCAGCTCCTATTGCCCGAGCTCCGTATCGTCTTGCACCTCCCGAGATGCAAGAGTTGTCCAGCCAGTTACAGGAACTTTTGGAAAAGGGTTTCATTCGACCGAGTTCTTCTCCGTGGGGAGCTCCTATTTTGTTTGTGAAGAAGAAGGACGGAAGTCTTCGCATGTGTATCGATTATCGTGAGCTGAACAAAGTGACCATCAAGAATCGTTATCCTCTTCCTCGCATTGATGATCTCTTTGACCAGCTTCAGGGCTCTAGCTACTATTCGAAGATTGATTTGCGGTCCGGTTATCACCAGTTGCGCGTCAGGGAAGCTGACATTCAGAGAACTGCTTTTCGCACTCGTTATGGCCATTTTGAGTTCTTGGTCATGCCTTTCGGTCTCACTAACGCACCGGCAGTGTTCATGGATTTGATGAACCGCGTTTGCAAACCTTACCTTGATAAGTTCGCCATCGTGTTCATTGATGACATTCTGATTTATTCCAAGAACAAGGCGGATCATGAGGAACATCTGCGGTTGGTCTTGGAACTTTTGAGACAGGAGCAGTTGTATGCTAAGTTCTCAAAGTGTGATTTCTGGTTACGTGAAGTTCAATTCCTAGGACATGTGGTGAATGAACTGGGAATTCATGTCGATCCGGCTAAGATCGAAGCTATTAAAGACTGGGAAGCACCAAAGACGCCATCTGAGGTGCGGCAATTCCTAGGTCTTGCGGGCTATTATCGTCGTTTCATTGAGGGATTTTCGAAGATCGCTCAGCCCCTCACTGCTCTTACCCAGAAGGACCGAAAGTTCAACTGGGATGAACCACAAGAATCAGCATTTCAGATGCTGAAGCTTAAACTTTGTTCTGCACCTATCTTATCCCTACCTGAGGGTACAGATGACTTTGTTGTGTACTGTGATGCTTCTATTCGTGGTCTCGGTTGCGTGTTGATGCAACGCGGGAAGGTTATTGCTTATGCTTCTCGCCAACTCAAAGTTCATGAGAAGAACTATACTACTCATGACTTGGAACTGGGTGCGGTAGTTTTTGCGTTGAAAATCTGGAGACATTACTTGTACGGTACCAAGTGTGAAGTATATACCGATCACAAAAGTCTTCAACATATTTTCGACCAGAAGGTGTTGAACATGCGGCAACGTCGCTGGGTTGAACTCCTAAACGATTATGACTGTGCCATCAAATACCATCCTGGCAAGGCGAACGTTGTGGCGGACGCCTTGAGCAGGAAGGAGTCTGCGAACCCTCGCCGTGTTCGAGCCTTACAGCTCACCATTCATTCGTCGTTGCCTGACCGAATCCGTTCTGCACAATTGGAAGCCTTGAAGGAGGAAAACCTTAAGGCTGAAACTATGCACAGTGCTGACAAGCATCTTGAACTCAGGACCGATGGCTTACACTATTTTGCGGGACGTGTTTGGGTCCCATTGTTCGGGGGATTGCGTGAGCTTGTTTTGGATGAAGCTCACAAATCCCGGTATTCTATTCACCCTGGCTCCGATAAGATGTATCAGGATTTGAAGATACTTTATTGGTGGCCGAACATGAAAGCTGACATAGCTTCTTATGTCAGTAAATGTTTGACTTGTGCTAAAGTCAAGGTGGAGTATCAGAGGCCGTCTGGTCTCCTACAACAACCAGAGGTTCCAGAGTGGAAGTGGGAACGAATCACGATGGATTTTGTCACCAAGCTGCCAAGGTCACCTAGTGGTTATGATATGATTTGGGTGATTGTTGACCGGCTGACAAAATCGGCACGTTTTATACCTATTAAGAAAACCGATGGACTCGAGCGGTTAGCTCGACTTTACCTTAAGGAGGTGGTTGCTCGGCACGGGGTTCCTGTTTCTATTATCTCTGATCGTGATTCTCGTTTCGCTTCGCGTTTCTGGAAGGCTCTGCACAAGGCTTTGGGTACTCAGTTGGATATGAGTACGGCTTATGTGACATCCGTCACTTTTCTTTTATTTTTAGATATATTAATAATAATAAATATATAAAAAAAAATCAGATTTTAGTGTAAAATTTAAAATCATTTTTTTTCCACCTCTAAAAAAAACCATAACCAAACCCACCTCTTGAAAACCCAAGACCAACCCAACCTTCCCTTTCTTTTCGGCCCAGACCTATTACCCAGCCCAACTTCTAAGCCCATATATCCGGCCCACTAGTCCCCCTTCTCTTCACTTGTAAAAAAAAAAAAAGAAAAATAGTTGGTCTCTGCTGAGGCTCGAACCCCTGACCAGGGCCGGGTCACACACATACCACACGCAACACCACCACTACACCACATACATGCTTTGTGTTTAGAGCTGGATCCCACTTATTGTAACACCTTCTAAGACGAACCAACCAGCTACTTTCTTCCCCTTCTGATCGCTGCAGAACCCAAACACCCTCTTTTTATTTTATTTTTTTCCTTTTCTTCTTGCTTTGACCATTGACCTTGTAGTTGACCACACCATAGAACTCGAAATTGAAGACCAACTTATTAAATTCGCGTAAATTACGACCATTACATACTCGTTTGAAGCCTAAACGCGTGTGATTTAATAAACATGGTTAACCTTCTAAATCGAACGATTATACGTAATAGTATAAATTGAGGCATCCACAACCAACTAAATGTGCCAAAAATCATTTCCCTTCTCTCAAATCTTTCTGTCCAAGCTTTAATTCACGATTTCAAGACCCGTTGACTTTTAGTTTGACCGAGCATCATACACGAATTAGTGCTTGTAAGTTGTTTATTTTTGATGGGTTTTGTTATTCAGGATCAATCGATCAATAGCCCTAACATTTCTGAGGCTATTGATCGTTAATTTATTTGATTCAAGAAACTAGGGCTCGTTCTTCATGAATTCGGGAAGAGCACCCTTGCAGATTTAAGCTTTTAAATTATTACTTTTCTGTTTTAAACACAAACAAGGGCATAGCCCAGTGGTGGGAGTCAGGATGGTTAAAGATTGAACCGGGTCTGAACCCGGGTTCGATCCTCATAAACAACAAACATTTTTTTTTATCCCTTGTTATTCATATATTCAACATAATAATTTTTTAAATTAGTTTTAAAATACTAAAACTACTTTATAAATTCTAAAAAATTTATTTTATGTTATTCCAATGATAAACTTTGCTGTCCAATTTTTAGTTTTTCAAAAATAATTTATTTAATATATATTATAAATATTACAAGTTTATTCAATTAAAATTATAAAATTCTATAAAAATATCTAAACGATTTTATAAAATTCCACAAAAATTATCCTAAACTTGTATAACAATATACATTTCAGAAATAATTTTTATTTCTGAAAAACCGTTTGTTTAATATTTTTAATCAATTTTTGTTAGTTTTAATCATAAATAATTCATAGTAAATTCATTTTTCAATATTTTTGCACCAATATTTTATATGAATTATTTCTAACTATCTAGAACTGAAATACAATTTTTTATTCAGAAATTCTTTAATTTTAATATTTTTAGATATTAAAGTCATATTTTGACAATTTGAAATAATTAGATTAAATATTCTATTTTCAAGAAAATAATTTTATAAAAACTATTTTCATACTCAAAACCTTATGTTATGACTATATTCAACTTAAAATTTTACAAAGAGACTTTTATTTATTTATTTATTAAATTTCTTATATATAATAAACAATTTGTTTATTAATCAAATAAACGTTTATCCCCAATTCGAAGCCCTAGAAAATACTTATAGACCAAATAGACTTAGACTTATTTGTTACATTATACATAGGGTGATACTTGGCAACATTGGATTATACTTATTCAATTACACAAGACTTACCACCTTGCTAAGGTGAGTATTACTTATCCCCTTTTTCCGCTTTTACAACCTTTGGGGTGATTCATGCACAAGTATACAAAATTTTCGTATTCATTTACACATACATTTTATTCATTTACAATTCATATACGTGTCTTGTTTATCTTTGTGCTTATGCTTGAACATGAACGTAGCTTACATACAAAATCATACATTTAGACATAACTTATGTTATGGTGCTCTTTACACTCAGACGTAACTTATGTTACGGTGCTCATTTAGACGTAACTTATGTTACGGTGCTCATTTAGACATAACTTTGTGTTATGGTGCTCTTTTAGACTCACACGTGTTGAGGTGCTCATTATCAATTTCATTGTACAACTTTACATGTGATCTTTGTCTTGTTTGGTTACTTGCGTGTTTACATAATGCCTTGGTGATGCTAGACACATGAATTGTACTACTTTTCAAAACTTATACTATACGTACAAAACTAAGTAGTACTCACCAACATCATATGTTGACAAAATTATTTTCGTGCATGTTTCAGGATAAGCTGCTTGACGCTTCACATAGGACTTTGGACTTAGATTAAATCAATCAATTATCTTTATTTTGTTGTCTTGTATTTAATTTCACATGTTGTAAAACAATATTCAATAATCATATATTTACATTTTAGTACCATGAGCTTTTGAACAATCGTCACTACGTGGCACCTCGATGATTCCGCCATCGGTTGGGGTGTTACAGCTTATCATCCGCAAACAGATGGACAGAGTGAGCGGACGATTCAAACCTTGGAAGACATGCTTCGGGCATGTGTTATCGATTTTGGCAAAAGTTGGGAGATCCACCTGCCGTTAGTGGAGTTCTCCTACAACAACAACTATCACTCTAGCATCAAAGCAGCTCCGTTCGAGGCTCTTTACGGACGGAAATGCCGATCACCACTTTGTTGGGCCGAGGTGGGCGAGAGCCAGCTCACTGGTCCGGAACTCGTGTACGAAACTTCGGAGAAAATCGTACAGATCCGTCAACGTTTGGCTGCTGCGCGGGATCGTCAGAAGAGCTATGCCGATCGTCGTCGAAAACCTTTAGAGTTCCAGGTTGGGGACAAGGTACTTCTGAAAGTTTCACCATGGAAGGGCGTCATACGCTTTGGGAAACGTGGCAAGCTTAACCCTCGTTATGTCGGACCGTTCGCAATCTTGGATCGGATTGGACCAGTGGCATACAGACTTGACTTACCAGCGGAGCTCGGTAGTGTGCACAACGTCTTCCATGTGTCTAACTTGAAGAAGTGTTTGGCTGATGAATCTCTCATTGTACCACTGGAAGAGATCAAGTGTGACATCCGTCACCCTCATCCTTTATCAAGTTGTCAAATATAGTCCTTTGTGTAAGTTTCGTCGTTTTCAAATTTAATAAAAGAGCGAACTCAAATTTATCAATTGTATTTATTATAGATCGTACCTTTATTTTAATCAAATGCACGTTTGAAACGTTATTCGGAATAGATTTTATAAAAAAAAATCCAAGTTTTATAAAGCTTTATAACATTTAGGTTAAGTTAGTTAATTTAGTTAAGGTTCTATAAAGAAAAACTTAACCAAATCATAGTATAATTAACCAAGTTAACATGAGGGACCATTATTGCCAATGGCCCAAAGTTCAAATTGTGTTTCTTCTCCAGTCCCGTTTTTCTTTTTTTTTTCCGATCGTGATTCCGGCGACCTCCAAATTTCCGGCGACCCTTTAAACCATTAGTTATAACCTATAAATCTGTATTAATTGTGCGTTTTGAGTTCTTCATCGTATTCAAACTGTTACAACGTTCAAAAGATGCTATTTACGCGTTATAAATCAAGTTTATTATCGAAATTAATGTGTAACCGGCGAACTTATTTTCAATGATTAAACGTTAAGTTTTTGAGATTGACACTATAAATAGATCTTATCATTGTAATTCTGCATCATTACTCGATGCAAAACCACCTTCAAAGTAGCGGATTTCGGCCTAAAACCTCTGAATCGAGTCCTACCTGTCGCAAGTTTGTAGCCGCATTTGTGGATCACTAGATACATTGTGAGTTCATATTTAATGTGCCGTTTTAATCTCCATAACATTCCGATCTTTAGCCCCTTACTTCTGAACGTTTATCATGTGTAATCGGGTTATCTTGATCTTGAGGTTAGGGTTAGGGTTCTAAGTAAGAAATGGGGAAGAAGATGAACATTGGGTAATTGTATAAATATATTATTGTTTCAAAAGAATATAATAACAAGGCTTTGGTCTAGTGGTTAGTGTTGTGTAGTATGTGTGTGGGGACCCGAGTTCGATTCTAGTTCCCCTCACTTTTCTGTTTTTATTTTTTTATTATTATTTCATTTATTTCCTTAATTTAAATTTTTTTTAATTATTATACATTAAAAATACATTTTAAACTTAGAATATTCATAATAAATCCATTTTTGCTCCAAAAATTATAAAAATTTAGGAGTAGCTTCTTGACACCTCATAGAACATTATTCCACTTTTATTTTCTGGAAAATGTTTTATTTTTATATTTTTAATAAATTAAATTGTTTTAACCGTATTTAATTGATTAAAAATTCATTTTTAATGATTTTAATCTCAAAATTTTTGTGAAATTATTTCTATTCATTATGAACTGAAATAAAAATTATTGGATCAGAAAACACTTGTTTTTATTAAATTTCCTATTTTTAATCATTTAAACGTGATTTAATCTCATTAAATCAGTTTTAAATATAAATAAGTTTATAAAAATTATGAGAAAATTATTTTTATTTGTTTACATTAGAAAGCATCTAGTTTCTATAAAAATAGCATTTTTGGATCATGTCTGGTATTATTAGTCTTATTTACGTTTAAATAGACATAATTAAATATTGATTTATTTATTATATTTAGACATCTATTTTATAAATACTTTTTCTATAAAATAGAAAATGTTCATATGTTTGAAAGACTTTATTATCATTGTTGGATCTTTGTGTAACTCATAATTATTTATTTCAATAATTATGATTATTGTATTTATTTACAATAATTAGCTAAAGTAATTGACTAAATTATTTTTGTTTTAATTATCAAACATAAATTGTATCTAAATATTAAATTGGTAATATTTATATTACCTAGACCATATTTACAAATTTTGACGTATTACTTTTGATATACAACATTTATATATTAATTTGATTTATCATAAAAATTCTAATTCCCCAAATTGACTTAGCAAACCCTAATGCCTTAGACCCTTGTTACCTTAGACTTTTTAGACATTTCCTTATTAGTATTATTACATATTATAGGTTGAATTCCTCGGAATTCCCATTACTTAGCTCACGACCGCTTAAGTTGGATTTTGCTCGCTTTCGCAAACTGTGAGTATATCTTTTCCCCTTTTTACTGTTTTACTATTTTGGGGTGACTCATGTACTTACTATAAATTTTCTATTTCATTTTACTAAAATAGCAATTCTATTGTGTGTTTGCTTATGTCATTTCGTGTATCTATGACCTGTCAAATCATTAACCGTTTCGGCCTGGCATTTCAATGAATAGTACTATGGTTTATACCCTTGTGACTCTGTTGAGAGTCCTCGTCATTGCTATGTATTACATTACTACTAGCGCATACTATATATATCTGCTTTCTTCTCTTAGGATTGATTTGACCCGGATAACACTTATTACATAATTGCAAACAGTATACGACACATGAATTGCTAAACACTTTTCTACTACATTTACTTAAACAGGGTATGCTCACCAATACTTTGTGTATTGACCAAATATTTTGTACATGTTTCAGGTTGTTTTAAGATGCATTCTTTAAGCTTTCGGATTTATATTTAGATTTTGATTTATTGTATTTCAATTTAGTTGACAGTTAGAATCGTTGTATTTCATTTCAATGTAATAAATTATTTAATCAATGTATTCAAATTTGCACTTTGGTCCATGAGCTATTGAACAATCGTCACTACGTGACACCTCGATGTTTCCGCCATCGGTTGGGGTGTTACAGATTGGTATCAGAGCCATGGTTATAGGGAATTAGGTTATTAGAATGCCTTTTAGCCTAGTCTATAACTAAGCTTACTTTCACGAGTCCTCCCGTATATATTTCTCTTATTCTTATATTTTCTTTCAAGATATTTTCGTTATGATTATTTCTCGTTATTCTTTCGGTATTTTGCTTAGAAATGAATACGCTCGTATTTCACAAACGAAACGATAGCGCCAAGTTAGGAGTGACATCCATACCTTGGTGATTAGTTTCACTCCTCTATAGGTTATTTATCTTAGGAACATATCTTTGAGATAGGAGTGACATCCACACCTCAAAGAGTATTTCCTTCAAAAAGAAACTTAACCACTAAGCTGGGAGTGATATCTTTAACTTAGTGATTGGTTTCATTCCATAATCGTTTTCAATTTTTAAATACATCTTTGAGTTAGGAGTGAAATCCACATCTCAAGGATCTATTTCTACATCTCGTTGATTATGAATTTTCTTAAATGTTGGTAATCTATTACATACTTTAATCTTATCATTTACGTCATTTTAAATCTTGGTCTTTTAAAACACATTCGATTTACACATACTTCATGAAATGGTTTCATTTGGTATTTTACAAACTTGTATTGCAAATTTTAAAGATCAAATGTAAATCTTTTGTTTTCATATGACGTATCCAATATATATTTTCGGGAGGAAGTTGCAACTAATAATAAGCCTTATAACATTTTTTTTTCAAACTCGACTTCTCGTAAACACATGAAAATTTGTATTTACGAAGATTTTGCAAATAAACCTGTTTTGAATCTAAAACACACTTTGATTTCTAAAAAAATTATTCTCATGCATCACTACTATTCTTTCAACAATATCACAAAGTCGAGTAAACTGCGAAACTTACCTTTACACTTATACTCTTTCAGTTGCAAAACTTTTGGTTTAACAAAACAATGGACATATCTTTTTATCAGAATGTTGTTAAATGCCTTTTATAGTATAACGTATATATGTAAAATTACTAGATGTTAACTTGCATGCCAGTAGGCTATACACGTTATTTCGTTATTTTACTCTTGCACCATTTTTATTCATAGTTATTACTAACACGTCATTTGTGATTAATTTCATATTGCCTATTTGCATTAATTCAACTCGTTTACTTTCATTTTGTGCAATTGTGCGATTTACTCGATTTATGTTAATGCTATCTTTTCAGTCGGAATTTTATGCTATACTCATATACTTGCTTGAACGCATATTTGGGATGCATATTTTCTTTCCTGTTTTGAGCAAATCCCTGTTATACTTTACATTATTTTGTTCATCATCATGGCCAACGAACATACTAGTTGATAACTCGTATGAGATCTAAGCCAGTGCCCACGTACGACTCGGATTAGAGTATTTCTTTAATCCGAGGGGAACGGTGTAAACCTCAGGGTCTATCAATATGAGTGTTTAGAGCCAACGATGTGAACGGAAGTTACCGGTTAAGGGTGAACCCGAAAGGGAAGAACCTCTAACCATGTCTATTACTTACATGTTACTCTCATTACGGTTAAAGGGTAAACCCGAAAGGGAAGAACCTCTAACCATGTCATGATTGAACATTATTTCACTACAGTGGTTATTACATATTGGTAGCACGCATTTGTTTCTTGTATTACTTAGGATAGGGTTATGGAAAAACATAACACCCTAGTGTAAGGTAAATCGATGATTACGATCCGGAACGCAATCATGGGCTTACAGGTACATGAGGGTGGTGTGTAATTCTAATTAGGTTGTTGGTAGACAATCAGTACGAATCCAAAGTATCGGGAGTGTGGTGGGTCAGCTGCGGTACACCCTATATATAAGCATAAAACGATACTGCGGGAGCGGACTAGGAGTCTGAACAATAACCTACCCATTACTACCTCTTCATTAGATAGTTGACTTATAGCTAGCATTTTCGATAAGAATATTCTTACATGAGCTTCAATTCATTTTCCTAGAGTCTTTCTCTTGACTACTCACATAGAGAACACAAACCTTGCATATTCTTACACTCTCGGTTATTTGGATTCTTCTTGTATACTCTTGTCGGAAACCTTTCTAAAGTAGGGGAGACTGCTTAATTAGTACCTCTGCCCCTCATCCGTTACACATTCCCAAAACTTTTCTCATTTAAACTCTCAACTTTCTAAACTTTAAATTAACTGTCAAAGATTTTGGAACTTTTACATTGGATATGAGACAACTATTTTAAATTTTGGTCAAATCATAAACGATGAAATCTTCTTTTAAAAATCTGGTTGATTTTTATAACATCTTTTATTTCATAGTAACCTCCACTTGAGAGAAATTTCGAGACGAAATTTTCTAAAGTAAGGGAGACTGTGACATCCGTCACCCTCATCCTTTATCAAGTTGTCAAATATAGTCCTTTGTGTAAGTTTCGTCGTTTTCAAATTTAATAAAAGAGCGAACTCAAATTTATCAATTGTATTTATTATAGATCGTTCCTTTATTTTAATCAAATGCGCATTTGAAACGTTATTCGGAATAGATTTTATAAAAAAAAAATCCAAGTTTTATAAAGCTTTATAACATTTAGGTTAAGTTAGTTAATTTAGTTAAGGTTCTATAAAGAAAAACTTAACCAAATCATAGTATAATTAACCAAGTTAACATGAGGGACCATTATTGCCAATGGCCCAAAGTTCAAATTGTGTTTCTTCTCCAGTCCCGTTTTTCTTTTTTTTTTCCGATCGTGATTCCGGCGACCTCCAAATTTCCGGCGACACTTTAAACCATCAGTTATAACCTATAAATCTGTATTAATTGTGCGTTTTGAGTTCTTCATCGTATTCAAACTGTTACAACGTTCAAAAGATGTTATTTACGCGTTATAAATCAAGTTTATTATCGAAATTAATGTGTAACCGGCGAACTTATTTTCAATGATTAAACGTTAAGTTTTTGAGATTGACACTATAAATAGATCTTATCATTGTAATTCTGCATCATTACTCGATGCAAAACCACCTTCAAAGTAGCGGATTTCGGCCTAAAACCTCTGAATCGAGTCCTACCTGTCGCAAGTTTGTAGCCGCATTTGTGGATCACTAGATACATTGTGAGTTCATATTTAATGTGCCGTTTTAATCTCCATAACATTCCGATCTTTAGCCCCTTACTTCTGAACGTTTATCATGTGTAATCGGGTTATCTTGATCTTGAGGTTAGGGTTAGGGTTCTAAGTAAGAAATGGGGAAGAAGATGAACATTGGGTTATTGTATAAATATATTATTGTTTCAAAAGAATATAATAACAAGGCTTTGGTCTAGTGGTTAGTGTTGTGTAGTATGTGTGTGGGGACCCGAGTTCGATTCTAGTTCCCCTCACTTTTCTGTTTTTATTTTTTTATTATTATTTCATTTATTTCCTTAATTTAATTTTTTTTAATTATTATACATTAAAAATACATTTTAAACTTAGAATATTCATAATAAATCCATTTTTGCTCCAAAAATTATAAAAATTTAGGAGTAGCTTCTTGACACCTCATAGAACATTATTCCACTTTTATTTTCTGGAAAATGTTTTATTTATATTTTTAATAAATTAAATTGTTTTAACCGTATTTAATTGATTAAAAATTCATTTTTAATGATTTTAATCTCAAAATTTTTGTGAAATTATTTCTATTCATTATGAACTGAAATAAAAATTATTGGATTAGAAAACACTTGTTTTTATTAAATTTCCTATTTTTAATCATTTAAACGTGATTTAATCTCATTAAATCAGTTTTAAATATAAATAAGTTTATAAAAATTATGAGAAAATTATTTTTATTTGTTTACATCAGAAAGCATCTAGTTTCTATAAAAATAGCATTTTTGGATCATGTCTGGTATTATTAGTCTTATTTACGTTTAAATAGACATAATTAAATATTGATTTATTTATTATATTTAGACATCTATTTTATAAATACTTTTTCTATAAAATAGAAAATGTTCATATGTTTGAAAGACTTTATTATCATTGTTGGATCTTTGTGTAACTCATAATTATTTATTTCAATAATTATGATTATTGTATTTATTTACAATAATTAGCTAAAGTAATTCACTAAATTATTTTTGTTTTAATTATCAAACATAAATTGTATCTAAATATTAAATTGGTAATATTTATATTACCTAGACCATATTTACAAATTTTGACGTATTACTTTTGATATACAACATTTATATATTAATTTGATTTATCATAAAAATTCTAATTCCCCAAATTGACTTAGCAAACCCTAATGCCTTAGACCCTAGTTACCTTAGACTTTTTAGACATTTCCTTATTAGTATTATTACATATTATAGGTTGAATTCCTCGGAATTCCCATTACTTAGCTCACGACCGCTTAAGTTGGATTTTGCTCCCTTTCGCAAACTGTGAGTATATCTTTTCCCCTTTTTACTGTTTTACTATTTTGGGGTGACTCATGTACTTACTATAAATTTTCTATTTCATTTTACTAAAATAGCAATTCTATTGTGTGTTTGCTTATGTCATTTCGTGTATCTATGACCTGTCAAATCATTAACCGTTTCGGCCTGACATTTCAATGAATAGTACTATGGTTTATACCCTTGTGACTCTGTTGAGAGTCCTCGTCATTGCTATGTATTACATTACTACTAGCGCATACTATATATATCTGCTTTCTTCTCTTAGGATTGATTTGACCCAGATACCACTTATTACATAATTGCAAACAGTATACGACACATGAATTGCTAAACACTTTTCTACTACATTTACTTAAACAGGGTATGCTCACCAATACTTTGTGTATTGACCAAATATTTTGTACATGTTTCAGGTTGTTTTGAGATGCATTCTTTAAGCTTTCGGATTTATATTTAGATTTTGATTTATTGTATTTCAATTTAGTTGACAGTTAGAATCGTTGTATTTCATTTCAATGTAATAAATTATTTAATCAATGTATTCAAATTTGCACTTTGGTCCATGAGCTATTGAACAATCGTCACTACGTGACACCTCGATGTTTCCGCCATCGGTTGGGGTGTTACATCAAGGTTGATGATCGTCTTCGCATTGTGGAGGAACCTGTCGAGATTCTCGACTACAAGATTCGTAGCCTTCGTCGGAGTAAAATCCGCATCGTTAAAGTCCGTTGGAACTCGAACCGTGGACCGGAGTTCACATGGGAACGGGAGGATCAGATGAAAGCCAAGTATCCTCATCTCTTCCCGAAGCGCGCGTTTGAATCGAGGCATGTTACTGCTGAAGCGGAATGAATCTCGGGTCGAGATTCCTTTCAACGTGGGGATGATGTGACATCCGGTAATTTTCTTTTCGTTCTGTTCTTTTCGTTTCTTTCTTTTTGGGGCTTTGCGCAATTTTCGGGACGAAAATTCTTTCAACGTGGGGATGATGTGACACCCGGCATGTTTTGCTTAAACATATTAGTAACATCTAAGTCTACCTTAGCGAGAAACGTTTATAAACAAACTTAACTGGGTTAGTTGAGTCGGGTCAAGTTAGGATTGTCCAGGGTACAATGATCTGGAGGATCATTGGGAGTCGTTTTGGTAATACACTAGTACCGGGTTCCGTTGTTGGTGACATTACATGAACTAATTAAGTATATGTGTAGATTATGGGTCGTGTGGTGGATTATATACATAGATGTGTTTAAATGATGTGTAAATGATTATCTGTGCTTAAATGTGTTAAATATAGACTAAGGATGCATGCTTATGTGTTAAGATGTGTTAGAATGCGTTAAACACGACAAACTGGAAAACTAGTTAAAAAGGGGTCTTGGTTCGACCACTTCGAGTGGTCGAAGGAGAAGAAATTGTCTGGTTCGACCCTTGTAAATGGGCGAACCAAGGAAGTGGAATTTGAGGAATTCCCTTCGACCAGACAGGGCTCATTCGACCCTGTGAAAGGGTCGAAGGAGACCACCTTCGACCAATGAATTGGGGCGAAGGAGGATTAGTATAATTACCAACCTTTGTCATTTTTCATCATTTCACAAACCCTAACCGTCCCAAAACGCTCTCAAACGATCTAAAACACTAAGGAAGGAGTTTTTGCTCTTCTTTTTCATAATCTAACCTATCTACAACATCTAAACAAGAATCCAAGGTGTGTTCATAATCCTAAACCTCTTTAAAAGCATTTTAATTCTTTTTCATCTAACCCTAATTGTCCGGATCTGTTCTAAGGGTGTTTTTATGATTAAAAACCTTTAAACATCTTTCTAAATCAAAACATGATCATTTAACATAGGTTTTCATGATGAATAACATATGTAAATTGTGTATTATGTGGTGTTATGTGTTGTTCAATGATTTGCTGCTATATCTATAATAGAAACATGATATAGGATTGTTATTAATGTTGGAATATTGTTGTCTAGGGTTAGGATTGGATATGATGATATTTGGGGGTTTTATTGGATTAAAACTTGATGTATGAATATTTATGATCAATAGAATGAATAAGAAAGATCGGATAATCGACAAACTGAGTATTTTAAGCTAAGCATGAATCGATTTCAAAAGTTTCCAAATTGGGTAAATTATTCATGCATGAAAGTGATGTTTCCGTAATCTTTACCATTTTGGGAAAGGGCTGAAACGGACGTATTATCGGGGGAAATCGGTGGGGTTTTGTAGGAATAAGTTATCTATGCTTGACTGCTGTGATCAATGATGTTTCGAGTCGTTTTGAGTGTGTTTGAAGCGTTTTTAGGAAAAATTATGCAACAGGGGCGAACCTGGCCTCCTTCGACCAATCGAAGGTGCGAAGGAGGGATCCAGGGTCGAACCTGGGTTTTTATTGGACGAATGTGATAAAACGGGCGAAGGAAGCATCAAACGGTCGAACGAGACGTAAAACGGGCGAAGGAGACTAAAAGGTGCGAAGGAAACTTAAAACTGACTGGTTCGACCGTTCTGATGCAGAAATGAGATTTTTGATACAAACTAAGTGTTTTATGCTTGAACATTGTGTGTAATCTATGTGTACTTGATTAGTTAGGGTAATGGGTCACCAACGGGATGTCGGGTCGGTCTAGTGTGTCGGTTAAACATTCAAACACGTTTTAAAACATACTTAGTTACGATCTGGACAATCGGGGACTAGATAACCTTATGGTTATTAGTCAGAACACTTATGTGAACATTTTGATAGATCTCCGGTAGAGGGATTATCAAGGGCTAAACATCTTTACTTGTAATTGAAGAACGCTATCTAAGGTGAGTTCACGGCCCCACTTTTACTGCTTTAACTTTTGGGGGAGAAAACATGCACTAAACGGTTTTGGTAACATATGTCATACTATGGTTTTAACTTTATATTACTATACGATCTTTTGGAAAGTCCCGGGGGAAACCATGAATGTGCGGGGATGCACAACGGGGGAAATGTGGATAGATCTATTGGGCGTGACCTGCCCCACTCATCGGCTTGGAGGGCCGGGCGGGTGCATATTGTCTCGAACAGGTACATTGGTATCATGCTGAACATACGGGCTGCTTAAACATGCTGAACATTGCTAAACGTGTCTAGTAATGGTTTCCAATCGTAGTAGTAATGAAACATACGGCTAGCTAGCGTACTTGGAAGCATTGATATAGTATGGATATGGTAACATTTTGGTAACATATTGAACAAACCTGTGAACTCACCAGCATTTTATGTTGACATCTTTTTGACATGTTTTTCTCAGGTCGCTAAGGTAGCAATGAACGGAACTAGGCGCACGAGTCTGCATTGGCGTCTAGACTTAGTTGCATGTTTTGTAATGAAAGTATTTTGAACAACTTTTGAGATGATAACATAGTTGATTAAATGCTACTTAAACGCTTCCGCTTATTAAATTAATGGTTATGTCTATTTACGTTTTCATATAGAGTTGTTTATTGTGATTGTTGACTTGGATCCTGGTTTGTCATGCGCCTCGCGGTAAAACCCCGCAAGTGGTAATTTGAGGGTGTGACAGTGGATCTTGAAGATGACTATGCCTGTGCATAAATATAAGCCTTGCCTTGTTGGATTGGTTGTTTTTTCTCCTGCTATGCGACATGGCTTTTTAAACCATTTGTAGGTAATCGGAGGTGATTCATAAACCAACAAATTTAGCTCATAGTTATACACCCACAAAATCCAAATAAGAATATGTCAAAGCGAAAAGAGAAGAAAGAAACATGTACATCCTAACAAAAGAAAACGTAAACCAGGGTAAAAAGTCACCTACATGACGAAAACTAAGGGTGGTGAAGACACATGCCAGGAAAAGATGCCGATCACCCTCGAATAGTGTAATGTGGAAAAACGTGTTTTACGCCAAAAAGAATGTTAAAAAACCTGTACAGATATCATGTTATCTTCTGAGGTCAGAAGTTGAGTTATTTATATCCATTTTAATGAGATTAAGAATGCAATAAAATCTGTCTATCAACAACGAACTGATCAAAGTAGGTCGTCTTAATATGAACAAAGTTATGAAACCATCATTATTAAATTGCTTCAAGCTTTACCTAAGATAAAAAAAGGCCTACTGAACTATAAAGCTTAAAACAACATAACAAATCAAGTTCCTTTTTCGGATTCAAAATAGCCAACGATCACACTACTGTTACAGTGGCCAGAGGTGTAAAATAGGTATTCACCTACAAATTGCAATAGTATATGAAATAGGAGCCATGAAAAACAGGTTACCTCACTGCCTCTTATGCACCTGATGTGTTTATAAAAGTGTAACCACATTATCAAGCTAGCAATCCGAATCTGAACTCATAACTTTAAACCTGCTGGAGAACAAATTAAAATTGCAAATAAGAACTCAATAAAGGATTTAAATTACATACCCTGCCTCTCCTTTAGCTAAGATAACCAGATCCGCATCTCGGATAATTGGGTCAAAAGGATCACCGAAGCACCTGTACAACCAACAAAACAGGTTAAAAAAATCGGTACAAACCTTAGAGAAATAGCAACCAACATCCAAATTTTTTTTCCCACTTAACTAAAAAGACCTCTATCCACGACCCATTTCTTATGCATAAAAAATGTAAGTCCGAAGATAACGTGTTATCTGTACAGGTTGTTTAACTGAAAACTTACATTATATGACTAAAGTCGATGTAAAATTGGGCTTTTGGCTAAAGAACGTTAAAATCTAATAACTAAATAATGGGTGGAAAAATACAATTATACTACCTCAAGAATTGTGATGTAAGTTGATAAGCTATACCAAATTTGAGTGAAATGGATCAAGAATAATGATAAAAGTCAAAATCAATTAATGATAGTTAAACTAACCGGACGAAGACAACAAAGCTTCTTGTCAAGTAAAAAATATTGGAACCTGAGCGTGAATCACACCATCTTCAAGTTCTTATAGAACCAGTCCTTGAATTATCAAAATATGCAATCTTCTTAGAATATAATAGTACTAAAACGAACCGATATCATAATAATCGTCTCGAAAGTTGGCTTTTGATCTGTAGAAGTAGTAGTGCTGCAACATACGAAGGTATTAGTATCTTACGACAATCAAGACTCAAAAAAGGAATTTGGAAGGGGAATGATGCTCTTTGATGTCTCTTTAATGTAATCACTTTTGTTCCAGAATATTTAAGGTAAGACGTGATGAGATATGATTTCCTTTTTATCTTTTACATTTGCTAATGAGACCATCATAATATTAATGTTCGGCATAACTTTATCACATCTTTGTCCACCATTCCTTTAATGAACAAAATACTAAATCAACATATAAAATTTAGAGTTACGATAAGAGCACTAATGAGTGGCTATTCGGTTCATGCTAATTCATGCTATAATAGCAGCGCAGTGACTTTTATTCAAATATTTATGAAATTCAATCAATGCAACAATACATTGTTCATAATTCAGCCTATACCAGGAGTAATGAATTAAAATAATGGAAAGAGTGATAGTAAGCATATTGAAACAGGTGCTTACAGTTATAAACATGATCAGTCGGTCTTTTTCATCGGTGTGGTCATAGTGCTAACATAATGATTCAAGTCCATAACTTTTTCTGCTCCTTTTGTCTTCATTTGTTTCTTGAATGAGGAAGGCTTTAGTATGATCCGCCAGGTTGATGAACCACTTGACTCTTCTGCAATAATAAGAATAATAAAGTTACAAAAATTAATTATGAAACCAATTCTATATATAAAGAGATAAAAAATAGCGTAAAATTTTCGGTTTGTCAAGAATGTTGTTTTCGCTAAAGCAATTTGTCCGCTTGTCTTCGAAAATCCTCCTTGCTGCAAATATCATGCCTGTCTTGGACCTAATCTCTGCAAGGTTGGTAATTTCAAGCCATTCACAGTTGAGTAAAGGCTTTGATTTAAATACCAAGTTAAGGGTTAGAATTAGTTACCAAAGTATTGAGAAAATGTGATATAACCAAAGGTTGCAGCTTAATATAAATGGAATTCCATTGTCGCCCGTTTCTGGAACCAATCCTCTTCTTCTTGCCAGAACCAATCCTATTCCCATGGCTTCTGAAAGCATCACAAAGTCTAGGTTCCTAATCCTACTTTTAAGCAAATTGAAGCAACGATACAAAACATGAATAATCATGCTAAAAAAATAAGAAGCAAACTCTTCCTGTTAAACACACATTCATATCATTGAAAGAAATATTGGCTAAAGAAACAGAGCAGGCCTGACAAACAAAAATCATAACATAGTCTTAAAGCCCAAATAGACAAATATACAAACACACAAATTGAAATATTGTTCATAATAAATATACAATGACTAAAAATGAAATGGTTCTAGATCATACAACTGATTGATAAATTAAGTTAAAAAAGAATAATTGCATAACCCATATCTTTTATACTCCTCTCATGTATGGGTTGTATGAGTCAAACATAATACTTGCAAAGTTCAAATTAGCATTGCAAAATTAACCATGCCAAGAATTTACTCCCAAAGTCATATTGAAACCACTATCAAAGTAAAAACAAAATAGATAATTTGTCATTTGACTTCATGGAGTTTCTAAGTTGATGCACATTCATTTTTTTTACGAAATTTCAATGCATTCCATATGCAGATTTAACTTTTATAAAATTTCGAAGCATTCTATGTACAATATATTATTTATACATTCAACAAAGATAATCAAAAAGCCCAAAGTTAAGCTAACTCTAGAAATAATTAAAAAAAAACCCATCTTGACAAAAAAAAAAAAGTAACAGGTTAAAAACGTAATCTCCAACATTTTCAAACAGAAAATATATATATATATATATATATATATATATATATATATATATCCTAAGGTTTAGATAAAGATTTTTTTTTTGATTGTTGACTACAGCATATGGAGGCATGAATCATGCTCTTGGTTGTTGACTAGAGGATATAGAGGCATGAATCTTGCTCTTGTCTAATACCCCCCGTTAATGCGAGCGGGAGGAGGTTCGACCCAAAGCATTGTACCAAATTTTTCAAAGAGTGGCTTTGGAAGACTTTTTGTGAAGATGTCGGCAACTTGAAGATCCGTGGAGATGAATTTGGTGTGAAGACGGTCTGCAGCGTCTAGTTCTCGGATGAAATGGTAGTTGATATCAATGTGATTAGCCCGTTTGTGAGCGATTGGATTTTGACTTAAAAATATAGCACTTTTGTTGTCACAAAACAAGGTAGGAGGTCCCGGTGGTATGGCATGATGTTCTCGCAGAAGATGAGTGACCCAAATAATTTCCGAAGCAGTATTCGCCATTGCCCTGTATTCCGATTCACAGCTTGATCTTGGGACTGTTGGTTGTTGTTTTGCACTCCAAGATACTAAATTACCTCCCAAATAAATTCAATAGCCATATGTAGAACGCCTTGTGTCAATACATCAAGCCCAATCTGCATCAGAAAAACCTAATAAAACAGTGTTAGGGGGTCTGTCAAATGTTAAGCCATGGGAGATGGTACTCTTGACATAACGTAATATGCGTTTGACAAGTTGAAAATGGATGGTGGTGGGATGTTGAAGGTATTGGCTTGCTTGATTTGACGGCAAATGATAGATCAGGGTGATTAATGGTGAGATATTGGAGGGCACCAACAAGAGAACAGTAAAGGGTGGGGTCATGAAAGGGTGTACCGGTAGAATTGAAGGTGTCTTTAGGTGTGAGAGGGGTAGAAACGAGTTTTGACTCAAGTAAACTGGCTTTGGAGTGAATGTCATAAGCATAATTAGATTAGTTTAAGAAAATGCCGGTTTTTGTGTGAGTTACTTATAAGCCAAGAAAATAGCTTAGAGAACCAAGATCTTTAATTTTGAACTACTTGTTGAGACGAGTGGTGAATGCGTTGATGAAGCGTTCATTGTTCCCCGTGACAATGATGTCATCTACATAGACAAGGAGATATATAAGAGTTATATCATGATGGTAAACAAATAGAGAAGGATCGGGTCGACTACAAGTGAAGCCAAGTGTGAGAATAAAGGAGCTTAATCTTTGAAACCAAGCTCGTGGTGCCTGTTTTAGACCATAAATGGCACGATTTAATTTGCACACATGAGTTTAGTGTTTTGGATTTTCAAATCCCGGTGGTTGTTCCACGTACACGGTTTCGGTAAGGTTTCCATTGAGAAAGGCATTGTTTACATCAAGTTTTCTTAAAGTTCCATCGTTGAATAGTTGCAAGACTAAGGACAACTCGGATGGTTGAGGATTTGACAACAGTACTAAAGGTGTGTAAGAAGTTTAGACTTGATACTTGATTGAAGCCTTGTGATAAAAGTCTAGCCTTGTAGCGGTCAATGGAGCCATCGGATTTATACTTGATACGATAAATCCATTTTGAACCAATGACATTTGTGGATGGTGGACGAGGCACGAGGTGCCAAGTGTGATTGCCATATAAGGCTCTTAGTTCATCGTTCATGACATTTGCCATATAATAATAATAATAATAATAATAATAATAATAATAATTTTATTATTATTATTATTAATAATGTTAGCAAAATGAGTTTCGGAATAATAATAATAATAATAATAATAATAATAATAATAATAATAATAATAATAATAATAATAATAATAATAATAATAATAATAATAATAATAATAATAAGAGAAGCAATGATAGTCGACAATATCATGCTGGTTCTCGATTACTTCAATGATTGAAGTTGGTGATCAATCCAACAGCTGGTTTTATAATGTTGATCGAATAAATTAAAGGCTATGATCTTAGGATGTTGATCGTGTTGGATTTAAATGTACGATTTCGATAACTTAACGCTACTGACTAAGCTGTGATCCGTAAGAGTTACACCTTGGGCAACAAACATAAAATCCACTTAATTAGATTAACTGGTAATCACGAACAATTAGCAAAATAAACGAGTTTTATTATTTATACTAATTATAAATAATATAAAGTTTATTTACTAGTTAAATAAACGGGTTGCGGATTGTGTATCACGTCTTGAACTTGATCTAAATGTATTGGTCTTGGGGGCCTGGTGAGGATTAACATGTGATTAGATAGTGATTGTTTTTTTAAACTCGTCATTATCTAATAAGCAATGATATCCTAATAATGATCTAATTGTAATGTGTTATATATATCTGCCGCATGAAAAAAAAAAAAGAATGAAGATACACATTACCAAAGCTCAAATATCCCATTCCCACATTCCTAATATTAGTCGCAAGCAAACTTTTATTCTGTTTATTTTTCGGCTGAGCACAAGGTGCAACCCCGCTTCATACGGTGCCACCACCCAACCTTGCGAGTCGTACTCGTTTCATCTCGTGTTCAGTTCTAGCACTCGTTCGTTGTACCTCGGTGTCTCAAACGGTTAATTATTAACCACTCAGGTATATCTATCTCATTGGTAGATTAATAATTTTATACCGTGTTTGTTTGTTTTGTAACCAGATCCTGTCCGGTTAGTTTTGGTGTTAAAGATTTATAAACATTCCGCTGCGTTTTATTAATTATATGTTTAATTAATAATAACTATATCAAACCCGTTTTGATAAAAGTAAAGTTGACACCACTGAAACCCAACAGTGGTATCAGAGCCTCGGTTACAACATATAAATCGGATCCGGTCTTTTAACCGGTTATAGATCTCAAACTTTATATTATTTAAAGTTTCAGATCTAAATAATATTTAGGCAACAAAATATTTTGGTCAAAGTTGTATTTATTTTATTTGACCAAAAGATTGCCCAATTTATGTTAATTGTGTGAAATATGTAAATCTGGCCCGACCTTGTTGTTGAATATTTTTATATTTATTTTAGTTTTGGTTTTATGGTTTTTGGCCCACTTTGTTGGCTCAAAGTTGTAATAGATTAGGTTTTTTTTTTTATTTTTATATATTTTGTAAATATTAAATATTGAAGACCCGAAGACAAAACTGAAGACCAAGACAGGAGTCATGAAGTCAGTGGGAGTCTCTCAAGACAAGAAGATGCACTTAAGTCTAAGTCCATCCTTGTGGTTGTTTATGTGTTGTGACCCTGTGACCACGTTTGGTCTTGCTAAAAGGCTCTAGCAAGATCAAACAAGTTTTTGGCCATATGATTTACATATTTATTTGTTATTGTGGTTGCTTTATTTTATAAATTGTTATAACATACCAACCTAATACCAAACCTTTTAAAAAGGAAGTTTTTAAAATATTGACACAATCAGATAAACAAGTTCTAAACTTATTTTTACAACTTGTAAAATTTATCATAAAACAAATAGTTTGTTTTTAAAATAAATAATAACCACTAGAGTTTTTGAAATTTAAACAAATTTTAACTTTCTAAAAACTCACAACTTAATAGTTTTAACTATTAACTTTAATTGGTTATTCAAGTCGCGACAAAATTAGTTTTAATAGGTTATTTAAAATTAAGTGTCCCGAGTGATGAAAGGGTTAATTATACTGTCACGAACATTATATAGTAAAACTGGCTTTTACGACCCTATTCAGTAAACTCTAAAATTAAATCCCATATTTAAAATCAATAGTCTATGCCATCCTATTATAAGGAACACTTGGAGCATAATGCGAACCATCAGTGGTGGGAGCCACAGCACCGCACTTGATGTCTAGTTTATCCTCCAAGGTGCAAGGGTTTCGTTGACACATCCGGCCCTTTCACACGTATCTATTTTAGGACGATTATTACTTTTTCCCTCTTGGCATGCCACAGCAGCCTGGAGAGTGAAGGTGGGCATAGATGAGGCTAAACGTATCAATGCTTAGACAATCGTTGTCATAGCAGGCCTTATACTCGAGAGTTGTGCATTTCTCACAATTGACACTCGTTGTCTGTCTGCCTAACCACTTACTAATGTTGCATGCCACAGCTGCCTTTAGTTACTGATATAGTCGGATTCTCATTCCCTATAATTATTGGAAATGGGTCATTAATTAATACGGAAATTAAACATCGATAATACTAATTAAAAATTATTTTGCTTATTTAACAGATGGCTAATGAAAACAACTCCACCTTTGATCTCAAGTCAATACTTGAGAAAGAAAAACTAAATGACACTAACTTTCTCGAATGGCACCGCAATCTGAGAATTGTTCTCAAGATGGCAAAGAAGCTCTACGTTTTAAATGGCCCAGTCCCCAACGAGCCTGAAAATAACACTGCTGCTGCTCGTAGGGCACTGGAAAAGCATAACAAGGATGCCATTGAGGTAGCCTGCCTTATGCAAGCCACTATGTCTCCTGATCTCCAGAAGAACATGGAAGACAAGAATGCATTTGACATGATCGAGCAACTTAAGGACATGTTCTAGAAACAAGCCCGACAAGAACGCTATGACACCATGAAACAGCTCATAAGCTGTAAAATGCAAGAAGGCTCATCTGTTAGTGCTCATGTGCTTAAGATGAAAAGGTACATTGACCAACTCAATAAACTTGGTTATCCCCTGCAAAATGAAATGGCAGCGGATTTCATCTTGAACTCTCTCCCCAGCTCTTACGACCAGTTCGTTATGAATTTCAATATAAATGCCTGGGAAAAGACAGTGACTGAGCTTCATGGAATGCTCAAAACGGCTGAGATGAATATACCTAAAAAAACTAACCAAGTTCTGATGGTCAAATCTGCTGGTGTCAAAAAGCCCAACAACAAGAAAAAGGGTTATAATGGCAAAGGCAAGAAGAAAGTTAATGTTGCTGCCAAACCTGCCACCAACAATAACAAGCAAGTTGCAAAAGCACCACCTCCTAAAGAGCGTAAGTGTTATGAATGCAACAAGATGGGGCACTGGAAACGCAACTGCCATGAATATCTGGCTAAGCTGAAATTGAACAAGGCCAACGGTGTTGGCACTTCTTCAGGTATTCTTATTTATGTTATTGAACTTTTCACTGTTTCCAGCAACACATGGGTTTTTGATACCGGATGTGGTTACCACATCATTAATGTCTTGCAGGAGCCTGAAAAGTGGAAGAAGCTGAAACAAGGCGACATGGAGCTCATCGTTGGTGATGGGAAGAGAGTACCAGTTCTTGCAACTGGAACGTATCATCTTTCATGTCCTTCTGGCCTTGTAGTTACTTTAAATAATTGTTTGTTTGCACCTGGTTTAACCAGAAACATTATTTCAGTTTCTTTATTGTTTGAACAAGGTTTCAAGTACGTTTTTAATGGTATTGCTATTTCTACTTACTTGAATGATGTCTTTTATTTTGAGGCTAAACCTCAAAACGGTATTTATGAGATAGATCTTCAAACAGATAATAATATATATAATCTTTCTAAACGTAACAAAGCTGGCAGCAATGAAACATTTCTATGGCATTGTAGACTTGGCCACATAAGCAAGGCACGCATAAAATGGCTCCAATCCGAGGGGATCCTTGAATCCACTGGACATGACTCCTTTAATGATTGCGAATCTTGCTTAGCTGGCAAACTCACTAAAGATCCCTTCACCCATGTTGGTGAACGAGCCAATGGTCTACTAGGACTCATACACACTGATGTATGTGGCCCTTTTAAAACCATGACTAGAAATCATGAAAGATACTTCGGTACATTTATCGACGATTATAGTCGATATGCTTATGTCTATCTCATGGAGCATAAGCATGAAACTTTTGACAAGTTCAAAGAGTTTCAAAACGAAGTTGAAAACCAGCTCAGTAGAACGATAAAGATACTTAGATCAGATAGAGGTGGAGAATACCTCAACTTAGAGTTCCTCAGTCATCTAAAAGAGCGTGGAATAATTTCACAGCCCACTCCACCTGGCACACCCCAGCTTAATGGCATGAGTGAGAGGAGAAATCGAACCCTACTTAATATGGTTCGATCGATGATGTATAGGACTAACTTGCCTCACTCCTTTTGGGGTTATGCTCTTATGACCGCCGCCCGCTTAGTCAATCTGGCTCTGACTAAAAAGGTAAACAAAACTCCATATGAGATATGGTATGGGCGTAAACCCAATTTGGAATACCTAAGAGTATGGGGATCTAATGCTTATATTACCAGCGATTATGATGATAAGATCGATCCTCGAGGCGAAAAAGTTATTTTCGTCGGATACTATAACAAAAGCGGATATCTTTTCTACCATCCTGATGCAAATACTATTTCCATCAAAAGGAATGGAAAGTTTCTCGAGGAAGAACTTCTTAATCGAAGAACTGAAAACAATATTGTGGATCTTGAAGAAATTCGAGAACCGCAAACAACCGCTGATGAAGTCAGAACGTCTGATCAACAAGAAATTGTTGCTGATGACTCAGACATAAACACAAGCGTTCGCAGAAGTAGCAGGACTCGAAAAGAACCTGAAAGATACCTCTGGCATCTTGATGGTTCTGAAGTCCTGGTAGTAGCTGAGTCTAATGACGAACCTACTAACTACAAATCTGCTATCTCAGATCCCGAATCTGCGAAATGGCTGGAAGCCATGAACGCTGAGATGCAATCTATGCGTGACAATCAAGTCTGGGACTTGGTTGAGCTACCCCCCGAATCTCGGGCAGTAGGGAGCAAATGGGTTTTCAAGAAGAAAACCGACATGCATGGAAATATACACACCTATAAAGCACGGCTAGTTGCGAAAGGTTTCACTCAGACTCAAGGTGTTGACTATGATGAGACCTTCTCGCCCGTTGCTATGATCAAATCGATCAGGATATTGCTTGCCATAGCCGCGTACTATGACTACGAGATATGGCAAATGGATGTCAAAACCGCTTTTCTTAATGGACATCTCTCTGAAGATGTCTATATGGTTCAGCCTGAAGGTTTTATTGATCCAAAATATCCTAATAGGGTGTGTAAACTGAATAAGTCCATTTATGAACTTAAACAGGCATCTCGTAGCTGGAATCTTCGTTTTGACCAAAAGATCAAAGAATTTGGTTTTCTCAAAAATGAAGATGAGCCTTGTGTTTACAGAAAGGCTAGTGGGAGCACTATATCATTCCTCATCCTGTATGTGGATGATATACTGATAATTGGAAACAACATCCCTATGCTTAACGAAGTTAAACATTATTTGGGAACTTGTTTCGCAATGAAAGATCTTGGAGAAGCAGCGTACATTCTAGGAATCAAGATTTATAGGGATAGATCTAAGCGGCTTCTAGGGCTAAGTCAAAGTACATACATAGACAAAATGATGACACACTTTAAAATGGAAAACTCCAAGAAAGGAGGTGTTCCTATGACTAAAGGTACTGTCTTGAACAAATCGCAATCTCCTTCAACGGACATTGATATTAAGCGAATGGAAGCAATTCCATATGCTTCTGCGATTGGTTCTATCATGTATGCTATGTTATGCACTAGACCTGACGTCTCGTATGCTTTAAGCATGACTAGCCGTGATCAGCAAAGTCCTGGCATAGCCCATTGGACTGCAGTCAAGAACATTCTAAAGTATCTGAGAAGAACTAAAGATATGTTCTTAGTATTTGGAGGAGTGGAAGAATAGCTCACTGTAAGATGTTACACTGATGCCAGTTTTCAAAGTGACCGAGATGATTCTCGCTCACAATCAGGTTTTGTATTCACTTTGAATGGAGGAGCTATCTTATGGAAATGTTCCAAACAGAGTGTTGTGGCGGATTCAACCACCGAATCTGAGTATATAGCCGCATCAGATGCTGCAAAGGAAGCTGCTTGGATGAAGAAATTCGTAGCTGACCTTGATGTGGTTCCAAGCATTCGGAAACCCATCGATATCTTTTGTGATAACACAGGTGCTATAGCTCAAGCCAAAGAGCCCAGATCTCATCACCAGGTCAAGCACGTTCTAAGAAAATTCCACTATATACGGGAAATTGTGGAACGTGGAGACATCATGATAAGCAAAGTAAACACAAATCAAAACCTAGCAGACCCGTTTACTAAGCCAATGACTCAGGACAAGCATGATCAACATAGGGATGCTATAGGTCTTAGATTAGCTAGCCATATGTTTTGATTTAGTATTTGGATGTACGAACATTTAAACAGTTATACTTTTGAATTCGTTTTTATTTACTAGTTAAATATAATTTTGAATCTTATAACTATGTTCGATTTTAATACGCTTAATCCATGAATATTATATTCTAAATTATCCGTAGTCGATCAGACTCGTGGGAACGACTCTGAATTAAGACTATTCTGAATTTGGACTCAAGTAGTTAACTCCAAGTTCACAGACATCATTGTGAATGACGTTGGATGTAACTCGCTTCAAACCATCTTCATGGATCTTAGTCATAAGATGTTTTGATATTGGTATACTCATTTAGTATCCTTTGACCTGAGATGCATATTAGAACTTCCGTTTACCAAGGATTATTCTTTGATTACTGTCAACCGCTGTCGCGTAACTGCCAGTCATAAAGGCTTTAATTGGGAATAGTTCTGAAGTTCAGTGGGAGTTGTATGTAGTCGATAAGGGATTCTGTACTCTTACATGATATGTAACAGTTAGACATCGTGGCGCCCTCGTTGATTCAAACTGGTGAAGTGTAAGGCCTTACCCAAACTAACTGTGTGTTTGATTGGACCACTATGAATCTTGATTGAGAACAATAATAATTGAACGCCATATGAGAATGAATATAATCCATGTCTCATTGATTCAATTGATGTCTTTTACGGAAAGGATGAATGACAACGATTGTCATAAGTCTATTGTCTTGTCTAAAACAAGATGTTTTGGTTAATGACTTTAAAGTGTCATACCTTGTTGGGGGCAGCCATGTGCAGCTAGAGCACCGCTGACTGTCTGCGTTGAGGATATTATCGAATGCCGTCCAAGTGGGAGATTGTTGGATTTATATGTACGGTTTCGATAACTTAACACTACGGACTAAGCTGTGACCCGTAAGAGTTACACCTTCGGCAAAGAAAATAAAATCCACTTAATTAGATTAACTGGTAATCACGAACAATTAGCAAAATAAATGAGTTTTATTATTTATACTAATTATAAATAATATAAAGTTTATTTACTAGTTAAATAAACGGGTTGCGGATTGTGTATCACGTCTTGAACTTGATCTAAATGTATTGGTCTTGGGGGCCTGGTGAGGATTAACATGTGATTAGATAATGATTGTTTTTTTAAACTCATCATTATCTAATAAGCCATGATATCCTAATAATGATCTAATTGTAATGTGTTATATATATCTGCTGCATGAAACAAAAAAAAAAAAAGAATGAAGATACACATTACCAAAGCTCAAATATCCCATTCCCACATCTATATATATATATATATTGCAAAGGGATTAATCCTACATGTCATACTCTTATGCAATCTCTCATTTGAGAGATGCCACATAGGATGTGATGTGGTAACTCTAAACCAATTAAAAAAAAGAAATAAATATGATTTAACCTAATCTTTTATAATCTTTAACCTAATCTATTAAATACCTAATCTACTAAATCTAAATACTAAACCTTTATTATTTTATCTCTTGTGTTTCCTCCCATAACTTTTAAACGTTAATATCTTTTATATACAAGATTTTTTAAAAGAAAAAAATTACACCAAATTAACGAGCGTTTTATTATCCTTCCAACGAGTACCATAGTGCTATATAAAAATCGAAGAAAAAAATGACTATTTTTTGTAACCCGACAGGTATTGTGTCGGGTTTGGGATTAGTTTAAAAAAAATTGTGGGTTTGGGTCGAGTCTGGGATTAGGTGATACCGACCCGATTACCCGAAACTACATACCCGATCATATACCCATGAATTTTTTAACGCATCACATAACCCTTAGACTAATGCGTTCGATATTTCAATAATTAACTTTTTTTTTTCTTATTTCATGTTAATTTTTTTAGAATGATCGATTACAAACTTCCGAATTCATTTGTAATGGCACTAGATTTATACCCCGGTGCATAGATTCGTTTTTTTTATATTTGAATATGATAACTTATGGCAGAGATTTGTTTAAAATAATAATAATAATAATAATAATAATAATAATAATATATTTTATTATGTTATATTAGATATTTCAACCCGAGACGCTCTCGGGATAAAAACTAGTTCCTAATATCAGTCGCAAGCAAACTTTTATTCTGTTTGTTTTTCGGCTGAGCACAAGGTACAACCCCGCTTCATACGGCGCCACCACCCAACCTTGCGAGTCGTACTCGTTTCATCTCGTGTTCGGTTCTAGCACTCGTTCGTTGTACCTCGGTGTCTCAAACGGTTAATTATTAACCACTCAGGTATATCTATCTCATTGGTAGATTAATAATTTTATACCGTGTTTGTTTGTTTTGTAACCAGATCCTATCCGGTTAGTTTTGGTGTTAAGATTTATAAACATTCCGCTACGTTTTATTAATTATATGTTTAATTAATAATAACTATATTGTTAGGATCTGAGTTTGATTGTTTTGATTGTTTAACTAAATATGGTAATAATGAAATGAAAATAGAATGAAAGTGCAGCGGAATAATAAACTGTTAATCAAAACAAGAGAGTAAATGTTTTCAGATCGAAAGCTTTCATTTATCTAAAAGTTTACAATCGTACAATTACTCCCCCTCAGCCTGATCACACAGTGTTTGTCTGAGAGAATGTTTGTGTGTGTGATGCAATAGAACAGTACAAGCACTGTTCTATTTATAGACAGACTCAAAGCACTGATGACCTAGGCTGACGTCACCTAAGACAGTGACCTCTAACAGAATAACAAACATAAACATCTGCCTATTACAAACTACTGTTACATTGAAAGCACTGATATTAAACAGCTGTTGTAGGAAAACTCTGATGGTCTTGTATCCACTGCTGGAGCCTAAGTGCTGTTGGTTCCAGCAGTGCTTTGGTCTTCAGTACTTGTATCAGCAGTTGTTCTTCATCAGACCTTTGGTCAGCAGTTGTTCTTCATCAGTTGTTTATTCAGCAGTTCTTTGTATCAGCAGTTGTTGAGCAGTTGTTTGGATAGAACAGTTGTTAGGGTCAGCAGTCTTTTGGGAGAAGCAAGTTGTAAAGACTGTTTATTCAAAGGATCAAACTGTTAGCATATTTTGGCTTTCTAATCATCTGTTCTTCTCCAGGTCAGCAGACCCAACAATCTCCCCCTAGAACAGATGATGCCAAAACTCAGCTTTATTTATTGATCTTTATTCCTCATCAGACTTTCTCTGATTTGACCTTTGAATTGTAATTCAAAGTTCAGAGCAAACAAGTCTTCTTCATCTCTTTCTAGGTCCAGATTTAGCAATGTTTGGTGATCTTCTGCACATAGGCTGTAAGCATCATCCATGTTGATCTTCTGAACCCTTCCATCTGACCTGAGCAATGTCAATTCATGGTTGTCTTTGTTGACTTTCCACTTTAGAATTTTTGAGTCAGTGGATTTGCTGAGCTGAAGTTTTATTCTTGATGAGTTGGGTGAAGGTGGTCTTCCAATGAGTTCTCTAAGCTTCTCTGTTGTAGGATCAGAGAAGAAATGAACTTGATTGAAGAGCCCTTCCTTGATGAATGTATCAGCAAACTTTCTTTGATCTTCCTCTGACATTTCCTTCTGCTTCTTGAACTGTCTTCTTGCAGCAGTTGTCAGATCAGAGGTTTCAAGTAAGCTGTCCAAATTAAAGGTCTGTTGGGGTCTCTTCATCATTGGCTCATCAGTGTAAACTGGTTTTCTTGGTAGGCTGGGATCCTTCTTTCTGTTTTCTTCCAGACTTTTGTATGTTTCAACCAACCTAAGCTCAGACCATCTTGAAACTGACCTCATCTCCCCATAGTTTGCAGCTACAATCTCTTGCCTCATCCTTTTGAACTTCAAGGCTCTGACTGGGTCCCTGCCTTTGCCAAAGTTTGGAGTAGAGACTTTAGCCTTGGGGTCTTTGGCCATTTCTTCAATTCTGATGAGTTCTTCTCTCAAAGCATGTGTGGTCCAACCATTGAATTGCTTCTTGGTTGCTTTGTAAGGCTTGGTTGCCATAATCTGTTCCAGAAGAGAATCCCTTACCTCCTTTTCCAAATCAACACTGAGAGGCATGGAGGACATGGAGTTGCTCAGGGTCTTAGCAAAGTCTTCAATCCTTCTGAGTTTGCTAAGTTCTGCTGAATGGATGCCCTGAGCAGTCCTGTCATCCTTCCCTTTGCATTTCTCCTTAATGATGGCATCCACCTGTTCACCCTTGTATTTCAGATATTTATCAAGGTTGAGGGGAACAGGGAAGTTTGGGAGAGATGGGAAGGATCTTTCTGATGGCTGTTCAGTATTGTAGAAGGATTGTAATTCCCCCTTGAGTAGATCAAGTTCAAGGGGATACTGAACAACCAATGGTGTAATGGTTGGTGGTGGTCTATGGGATCTGAACTTGGATGTGTGTGGTGAGAATGATGTGATTGGAATAGCTGTGATGGGAGGAGTGGATTGTGCAGTTGAGATGGTGTTTGGTGATGTGTGTATGTTTTCATCATGAACAACAAAGGTTGATTTTCTCTTCCTTGTGTACATGATTTTAGGTGATGGTGATTTGGTAGCAGTGGTTGGATTAACATCTGTTGGCCTTTTAGTAGGTCCAGCAGATGTTTGGGATTTAGCTGGTGATGTAGGTTTGGTGGTTGTATGTTCAGGTATGTTTGTTAGTTTGGGTATGTTTGTTGGTTTGGGTACAGTGGTTTGGGTAGCAGTGTTTTGGGTAGTTTCAGTGTTTTGGGTGGCAGTGGTTTCAGTAGCAGTGGTTTTGTCAACAGAGGTGTTTAACTTAGATGGTGGTTTTCTAACATGCTTAGCAGGCCTTTTCATCCTTTTAGAGGATCCCACATCTTCAGTTTCCAGCTGTTGTTTCTTCTTGAGTTCAACCAATGATTCTGCTTTAACTTCCAAGGTGTCAGCTCTTTTCTGTTTTTCTTGAGCAGCCTTTTCAGCTTCTACATTTGCAGAGTCATCTACTGCTTTATTCTTCTCAGTGGTTTGTTGTGGTGGTGCTGTTGGTGTTGCTTGTTGTTGTTGTTGTGGAGCTGATTTGGTAGACTATGGTTTGTTGGCAGACTTGGCTTGGCCTTTTTGAGAAGGAGGACAACCAAAGGGATCCAGCTTTGGTAGCCTATCTCTGCCACTGTCCCCCTTTTTGGCATCATCAGCCGTGAAAGCATCATCATTTTCATCCCTGAGGATGGTGGTAGGGGCAGAGCCAGTAGTCTTCAGCAGGTGGTCCTTGATGGCTTTAATATCAGCATGAGTATCTTTGTACCTTGCATCTACCATATTTCTGATCTCAGCCATATAGGTCTCATGTGTCTGATCAGCCAGTTTTCTATAGAGCTCAGTATAAGCTTGACATCAGATTTGATGTCAGCTACAGAGGTTTCAATTACAGAAACTCTGTCCGTCAATTCTTAGTATTTTGACCCATCTCCTAAGTTAATAGGATCATCTGAGTCCCTACCAGTGGTAGTTCTACCTGATTCAGTCCTAATAGGTGAATCAGATGCCCCTTTTTCTTGGTACTGGGGACTTCCAACTGTTTTTGGAGACACTATAGTGGCTTCAACAGTTATTGCCTTCAAGGGAGTCTTAGCTATGTAATCACTATCCTGATGTGAGACAGTGGTCTCTACATCAGTAATGGCTGCTCCACTTGAAAACTCACCTAGAGTTGCATTGAACTCAGGTGGTGTAACCTCCTCTTCTGTTTGTGGGATAGCAGATTGAATATTCTCAGGACCAGTCACATGTGGAAGTATACTCTCAGTGACAGGTGGAAGAGAGGAACTGGGATCTTCCTGAGATTTTTCAATTGCCTCAAACAGAGGTTGCATGGTTTGTGGGACATGATGTGATGGTGAGAGAATTAGCCCTGGGAGAGGGGCTTGTGAACATTTGGTCAAGTGACTCAAATGTATCATGATGTGTGTCCCCTTGGCTTACAACATGATCCTTTTGAGAGGATTCATGAGGAGTTTGGTCAGGTGGAGGTATATCCAACTGTTGTGAGGAAGTAACAACAGTGGTTTCAGGTTGCTTTTGTTGTGCAACAGAGGTTTCTTCTGGTACCTCAACATCCAGAAGCCTCATTTGTGGTTGAGTGGTGGTTTTTGTGGATGGATGTTTCCTTTTGGAAGTGGCTGGTGTGGGTTTCACAGCACTGGATGTAGTGCCATGATCACCAGGAGCAGTGGGCTCAACAACAGAGGTTTTGACAACAGTTGTTGTCTTTGTCCTCTTTGTTTGTGTTTTAGAAACTTTTGACACTTTAGACACTTTTTCTTGGGTGTTGCCACCCAGCATTCTTGTGAAAGTTTCATCAGTTAAGCTTTTCATTTGCATAGCATCACCCTTTTTGAAAACTTTTTCAGGTAAGACTTTTTGTAAGATTACACTAAGAATTCTTGGGTAAATAAGAAAAGCATTGTTAGACCCAGACTTGACTGCTTTCACATTTGATACCAAGTCCATAAACAATCCCTGGGAAAGATTGAAGTCAGAGTTTGACAGCATGGCATAACCCAGATATTGCATCCTTAATGGAATTTCATTAAAGGACGTGGACTTAGCAGAGACACAAAGAAGAAGAGTATGGAAGAAAAATTTCATGACTGGAGGGAAAAACTTTTTGAAAAGAGTTGATCCAGTCATCTGACCATCATACCCTCTTTCTTGGAACTCAGTGTGAAGCTCTGTTTTAGTAAAGGAATCCTTACCTGCCAGGTCATTTAGTGTGAAGGTTGTGGATATGGTTTCAGGGGTAATAACGATACTGGTTTCTCCAATTTTGGAAATTATGGAAGTAGGCTTTTTGTCCTGGAGTAGAAACTCAGCATTCAACCAGAATTCTTGAAGAGTATCGAGATAAATGGGGGCGTTAGCGGTTAAGATGGGTAAGTATTTGGAGTTTAGAAAAATGTCAATGGTGGAATGGAATGAGGCGTTGTCATCTGTTTTAATCAGATAGGGGAGACAATTGTGGGTGGCTTTAGCTTGAAGATCCATTGTAATGGATTTCGAAGGTGAAGATGATTGAAATTTGATGGAGGGTTTGAGAATGAAGAAGGCGGTTTTCAGTATTTTGAATACAATGAGACAGTGTAACGTCTGTTGTGATAAAACAGGGTTTTTATAGGCTCAATGAAACCGCTGATGTGGCCAAACCTCTGCTTATATGAGCAGACGTGGCAATCATCTGATGGATGAAACATCTGGTGGAGAACAGCTGTTTTTTGGCAAACAACTGATACAAACAGCTGATGGAACCAACTGTTTTTTTTTATTATATATATAGATAGAATATAAATATATAAGGAAACATTTGTTTTATCTGAACAGAGGTTCTGAAACAGATTTTTCAACTAACAGTTGTTTTATCTGATCAGATGTTTTGAAACAGATTTTTCAACCAACAGTGGATATGAATGAAACAGTGGTTGTTTTATCTGATCAGATGTTACAAACAGATTTTTCAACCAAAACAGCTATTAGAAAAAAAAAATTGATTTTCTGAAACATTTTATTATGATTTATTGAAAAATTTATTTGTTTAATCCATGTTTAACATACCAATTCTGGAAATCAGATTTGTAAAGGTAGATGTGTCTAAGGCTTTTGTTAACACATCTGCCAACTGATCCTCTATTGGAACATGGTGCAAGGAAATCAAACCTTTTTCATAGCTGTCTCTGACAAAATGATGTCTTATGTCAATGTGTTTGGTTGTGGAATGAGAGACTGGATTCTTGATGATATTTTCAGCAGCTTGACTGTCCAACATGAGTGGAGTCCTAAGTGCAGTTATACCAAAATCCGGTAGTTGATTTTGAAGCCACATGAGTTGGGCTGTACAGCTTGCAGCAGCAATGTATTCAGCTTCAGCTGTTGAAGTTGAAACAGCTGCCTGCTTTTTGCTTTGCCATGAAACTAAGGCATTCCCTAGAAATTGGCACCCACCTGATGTGGATTTTCTTGTGGTGTGATAGCCAGCAAAGTCACTATCTGAATAACCTGAAAGCTCAATGTTTCCATTAGCAGGTGTCACACCCTCAAAATCCACTTGCGGAGTTTTACCGCGAGGCGCATGACAAACCAGGATCCAAACCAACGATCACAATAAACAAGTCTAAATGAATATAAATGCAATTTCAAAACATAGTTTAAAAATCCCGTTTACAGCGGAAGCTTATTCAAAAACAATATCTCAATAATGAAACAATAGTTCAACGTTCAAAAGACCATGCAACCCTAGTAAGACGCCGTGCAGACGCGTGCGCCCTAGTCCTGTCGTGCTACCTTAGCGACCTGAGAAAACATGTAAAAGTTTACGTCAGCACAAAAATGCTGGTGAGTTTACAGGTTTTGTATCCAAGAACCAAGTCCACCTGTCCATACTATAATAAATCGAAAACCAGTATACGCTAGCTAGGCGTACGTTTTGTTACTACCACGATTGGAAAACCATTACTAACTCGAATACCAGATTTGTGCCCGAATAGTTCCAAATGTTCCTGTTGTTCCTGTTTGAGACAATATGCACTCGCCCGGCCCTCCAAGCCGACGAGCGGGGTTGGTCACTCCCAATAGCGCTATTCACATTTCTCCGTTGTGCAAACCCGCACATTCATGGTTCCCCCCGGGACTTCCAAAGATCGTGTAGTACACAATAGAAACCCATAGTATGACAGTAGTTACCAAATAATCGTTTTAACACATGTTTTCTCCCCCGAAATATGAAACCAGTTTAAAAGAGGGGCCGTAAACTCACCTTAAGTTGCGTTACTCCTTAACCCGAGTAAACTCAGCTGCTATGCTAGTCCCGTAAAGCGGCGACCTAACATACGACAGTTACAAGTACTTAGACTAATAACCCGCAGGTTAATTAGTCCCTAGATGTCCAGACCATAACCAAGTTCGTTTGAAAACACCGTGACTGTTTAACTGACCCAAAGTACAAGACTCGACATCCCATTGGTGACCCGAGACTCCCCGTGTTATGTTTACGCTCCAAAACATACAATAACGCAATTACACTTAACATACGTTAATGCACAACAAGTTATAGCACATAGTTCACGTATCACCGAATTACATCCAAATATATGTCACCAAGTTATTAGACATGTTACGGGGTTCCTAGCATGTTACTACATGTTAAATCGGGTCTCGGAATGCTAATTTACACTTACAGCAGCAGTACACGCGATTAGGAAAAGTCAACTAGCAATTAGGTTGGTCAACTAGCAATTCGAAACCCTACTCGCCTCTATTATAGGCAATTAGGGCTATTCACCTGAACTTACTAGCAATTAGGGCTATTCACATGAACTTATAGGCAATTAGGGCTATTCACATGAACTTATAGGCAATTAGGGCTATTCACATGAACTTATAGGCAATTAGGGCTATTCACCTGATCTTTCACACGAGTAGGCCTCTACTCGCCTGTGTTATAGGCGATTAGCACCCTACTCGCCTATAACATAGGCGATTAGGAATGCTACTCGCCTGTAACCTTGTTGTTCCGGTTTTTCGCGCGTTTAACGCTCCAAATCAGATCCAGAACGTGTGTAACCACCCAATATCATCCCAAACACTATCCTAAACATGTTTAACCCAAAATCCTTCGTTTAACCTCGTATAATCAGTCCTGCATGCAACCAAGTAATCCAAACACCATTCACATAGCATGCAACATCATACTAACACGCGTAATCATAACCCTAATATCCAATTACTGAGATTCCTATCATCATAATATCAATATCAATACTGATCTATCATAATAACATATCAAATCATCATCATGAATCATAAAAACCCTAGCTTTCTAATCATACACACTCATAATGCATGCATATTAGTTATAATCCGATTAACAACCCTTATTGACGATTTTCAGAAAGCTTTTTCGTTTAAGAACAGGTCTGGACCATTAGGGATTGATTAAAAACGTTTATAAAGAGTTATGGATGAAAATCAAACCTTAGGATTATGAAAATATGATGATTCAAGCTTGAAACCTTGAGTTTTGATCAAAAATCGCCTTCCAGAGGTTGTTTATGTGTTGGGGCGGGTTATGGGACGACTAGGGTTGGTATAATGAAGTTTAGGAGGTTAAGTATGGTATTTATAGTCGTTTTTAGTCGTCCAGCCCGTTACTAGCGAGTATGCAGCAGTTTCAGGCGATTAGGAATCCTAATCGCCTGATTGTTCAGGCAATTGGGCCTATTCGCCCTTACCTATACACGAGTAGGGTCCTACTCGCCCTTAGGGTTCCCTACTCGCCTCCCCTATAGGTGATTAGGCCTCCTACTCGCCTATAGGGGTTGGTTTTGTGCGTTTTGCGCGTTAAACCCCGTTTTAACATATGTTAATGCATATTCACGTACCGACAAGTCACATAATGATTGTAAACACATAACACAAGTAAATACACATATTTACACTCGTTCACCAATTCCCGGGACTCGAGACTCGTACGTTCCGTATGCCCTGACGATCCTACAAATCGTCACCGTTTGTACACTTGGTTAAGGACTGACATCTAAAGAACCTCTAGACCAACATCCAATGATCTTCTAGACTAACCAATAGTTCCCGAACCATAACCCGACTTAACTAACCCAGTTAAGTACAATATACGCGTGACTCGCTAAGGTAGACTTTCATCTAAACAATGCTGTTAACCAGAATTTGCCGGATGTCACATCATCCCCACGTTAAAAGAATTTTCGTCCCGAAAATTGCACAAGTACCAAAAGAACAAAAGAAATAACGAAGGAAACAAACAAAAAGATAGAAACCAAAAGAGAGATTTACCCGAGTTGTCACATCATCCCCACGTTAAAAGGAATCTCGCCCCGAGATTCATTCAGCTGCCGAAGAGACATGTCTCGACTCGAACGCTTCCTTAGGAAAAAGATGAGGATACTTAGACTTCATCTGATCCTCCCGTTCCCACGTATACTCCGGTCCTCGGTCCGAGTTCCACCGAACCTTAACGATACGAATCTTGCTGTGACGCAGGCTACGAATCTTGTAATCAAGGATCTCCACAGGTTCTTCCACAATCCGAAGACGATCATCAACCTTGATCTCTTCTAGTGGAACGATGAGAGACTCGTCAGCCAGACACTTCTTCAAGTTTGACACGTGAAAGACGTTATGTACGTTACCGAGCTCCGTCGGTAGATCAAGTCGATATGCCACCGGCCCAATCCGTTCCAGGATCGTAAATGGGCCGACATACCGCGGGTTGAGTTTGCCACGCTTCCCAAAGCGTATGACGCCCTTCCACGGTGAGACTTTTAGAAGTACCTTGTCATTGACTTGGAATTCCAGTGGTTTGCGACGCTGATCAGCATAACTCTTTTGCCGGTCCCGTGCCGCCGCCAACCGATTACGAATCTGTACGATCTTTTCCGAAGTTTCGTACACTAGTTCAGGCCCAGTGAGTTGACTCTCACCCACTTCAGCCCAACAAAGAGGAGAACGGCATTTCCGTCCGTACAGTGCTTCGAACGGAGCAGCTTTGATGCTCGTGTGATAACTGTTATTATACGAGAATTCTACTAACGGCAGATGAGCTTCCCAACCCTTTCCAAAATCGATCACACATGCCCGCAGCATGTCTTCTAAAGTTTGAATCGTACGCTCACTCTGACCGTCAGTCTGTGGATGGTAAGCCGTACTCATGTCTAGTTGGGTACCCAAAGCCTTGTGCAAAGACTTCCAGAAGTGAGAAGTAAAATGAGAGTCACGATCCGAGATAATAGAAACTGGCACCCCGTGCTTAGAAACAACTTCTTTCAAGTAAAGACGAGCCAACCGATCCATGGTGTCGGTCTCCTTAATAGCAAGAAAATGAGCTGATTTCGTCAACCGATCGACAATCACCCATATCTTGTCATTCCCGCTTGGTGATTTAGGAAGTTGTGTGACAAAATCCATAGTAATCCGTTCCCATTTCCATTCCGGAATTTCAGGTTGTTGCAAGAGACCCGACGGTTTCTGGTATTCCACCTTGACCTTAGCACAGGTCAAGCATTTGCTCACGTATGAGGCTATGTCCGACCTCATGTTTGGCCACCAGTAAAGCACCTTCAGATCTTGGTACATCTTATCCGAACCAGGATGAATAGAATACCGGGACTTATGAGCCTCATCAAGGACAAGCTCCCGTAGTCCCCCGAATAAAGGAACCCATATACGTTCTGCGAAATAGTGCAGGCCATCAGGCCTTCGCTCTAGGTGCTTGTCGGCACCGTGCATAGTTTCAGCCTTAAGGTTTTCCTCCTTCAAAGCTTCCAACTGGGCAGAACGGAGTTGATCAGGTAACGACGAATGGATAGTGAGTTGCAACGCCCGAACGCGACGAGGTTTAGTTGATTCCTTCCTGCTCAAGGCGTCTGCTACAACATTCGCCTTGCCAGGATGGTACTTAATAGCACAATCATAGTTGTTCAAAAGTTCAATCCAGCGACGCTGCCGTATGTTCAAGTGTTGTTGGTCGAAAATGTGTTGGAGACTCTTGTGATCGGTGTAGATGGTGCATTTGGTACCGTACAAGTAATGTCTCCAAATTTTCAACGCGAATACCACGGCACCCAACTCCAAGTCATGAGTTGTGTAGTTCTTCTCGTGCACCTTGAGTTGACGAGAAGCATACGCGATCACTTTCTCGCGTTGCATCAATACGCAACCGAGACCATGAATAGAAGCATCACAGTAGACAACGAAATCATCAGGACCCTCAGGTAAAGACAAAATCGGAGCAGAACACAGTTTAGACTTCAGTTCTTCAAACGCTGACTCTTGTGGTTCACCCCAGTCAAACTTCCTATCCTTCTGAGTGAGAATGGTGAGGGGTTGAGCAATCTTCGAGAACCCCTGAATGAACCGACGATAGTAGCCCGCAAGGCCTAGGAATTGCCGCACCTCAGTTGGCGTCTTTGGTGCTCCCCAGTCCTTGATCGCTTCGATCTTAGCTGGATCGACATGAATCCCTAGTTCATTAATCACATGTCCTAGGAATTGAACTTCGCGTAACCAAAAGTCACACTTTGAGAACTTGGCGTAAAGTTGTTCCCGTCGCAAGAGTTCCAAAACTAACCGCAGATGTTCCCCGTGTTCGGTCTCGTTCTTAGAGTAGATCAGAATGTCATCAATAAACACAATGACAAACTTGTCCAGATACGGTTTACAGACGCGGTTCATCAAATCCATGAAAACCGCCGGTGCGTTCGTGAGACCGAAAGGCATGACCAAGAATTCGAAATGGCCATAACGTGTTCGAAAAGCAGTCTTTGCAACGTCAGCCTCCCTGACGCGCAGCTGGTGATAACCGGACCTCAAGTCGATCTTGGAATAATAACTAGAACCCTGAAGCTGGTCGAATAGATCGTCAATACGTGGAAGAGGATAACGGTTCTTGACGGTCAATTTGTTCAGTTCTCTGTAGTCCACACACAATCGGAAACTTCCATCCTTCTTCTTAACAAATAGAATCGGGGCTCCCCAAGGGGAAGAACTTGGCCGGATGAAACCCTTGTCCAAGAGTTCCTGTAACTGACTAGACAATTCCTGCATCTCGGGGGGTGCAAGACGGTAGGGGGCCCGAGCAATAGGAGCAGCCCCTGGTACAAGATCAATACCGAACTCGACTTGACGATGAGGAGGAAGACCAGATAAATCATCGGGAAAAACATCAGGAAACTCGCGTACCACCGGAATGTCGTCGATCTTCTTCTCATCAACAGAGGAAACAGATAAAAGCGCCAAAACAGCCGGATAACCCTTTCGAAGACACTTAAGGGCTTTCATGCTAGAGATGATGTTTAGCGGAACACCACCCTTGATACCGTACACAGAAAGGAATTCTCCATCAGGGAGAGGAATCCGAATAACCTTATCGTAACAGACGATCTCCGCGCGATACAAAGATAACCAATCCATTCCTACCACAACGTCGAAACTACCCAAAGGTACCGGCATAAGGTCGATGGGGAACGATAAACCCGACAACTCTAATTGACACTCCCGAAGGACACTAGTAGCTTCAATCGTTTTACCGTCAGCCAACTCAATAATATACTTGGCCTCTAATGGTACGGGTACTACATCTAGCAGTCGACTAACATCCATGGATACAAAACTCTTGTCGGCACCAGAATCAAATAACACGCTAACAGAACGATTATTGAGAAGAAACGTACCGGTGACTGTGTCAGGGTCCTGTCTAGCCTCAGCAGCTCCAATGACGAAGGCACGTGCATTTCTACCGCCGCCCCCGTTGTTCCCATTACTGTTGTTCCCACCCTGCTTCAGTTTTGGGCAATCCTTCTTGTAATGCCCAGTGTCACCACAGTTGTAGCATCCATGTTTCCCTGTAGTCCCCTGAGTAGTCGGAGCTGAGCTGTTAGTCGGAGCCTGAGTCGATGGAAGTGTAACCCGACAATCTTTAGCATAATGCCCAATTCGCTGGCAGCGGTGACAACGGTTACTGTCGCAGTTCCCTTGATGATGGCGTCCACACTTGTTGCATTTGGGCAGTTTTCCCGCATAACCACCCTGCTTGTTACCCGAAGAAGATGAACCCCCATTATCAAACCTTTTACCCTGCTGTGCTGACCCAGATCCTTTCCCGTCATTTTCCCACTTGCGCTTGTTGTTCTCTGGAGCCTTAACAGTTGAACCCTTCGCAGGCAAAATACCCTCATTCACTTTTAGGTTGGTCATCCTATGGGCCGATCGAACTACCTCTGCATAAGTAGGATGATTTCCCGCAGCCACTAACCCTGCAATTTCCGGCACTAACCCCGAGACATAGTGTTCAATCCTACGATATTCTGGCACGTGCAGATCGGGACACAGCACTGCCAACTCATTCCGTCTCACAGTATACTTCTCGATTTCCGACCCAGTCATCTTGAGGTTCCACACCTCATGCTCCAGCTTCTGTACCTCTTCCCTCGGACAATACTCACGCTTCAGCAACTGCACAAAATTCTCCCATGGCATAGCATATGCCTCCCCAATACCCATGTTCTGGGTGATGCCATTCCACCAAGTCAATGCCACGTCCTGAAATAACGCAGCAGAATACTTTACCCTATCTTCTGGGAGACAGTTACACATCAGAAATACTGACTCCACTTTCTCCAACCACCTAAGCAAACTCACCGCACCCTCAGTGCCAGAAAATTCCTGGGGCTTACAGTCCCGGAACATCTTGTAGGTGCACATGGGTGGGGGTGGGTCAACAGGACCACCTGAAATGAAACGTATGAGAAACCACGAAGAATGTAACCAAGGTTCACCAATGAGGCAAAGAAAATGGATAAAACAACTTACCACCACCGTTGTGCCCTAACTGAAAGGCAGCTTGGAGCAAGTTGTTCAGATCAGCCTGCGATAGGTTAATACCTCCACCACGACCACCAGCACCACCTCGACCACCACCACGTCCACCATTGCGACCACCTCCACGTCCTCCACGCACTCCAGACATGATTCTGGCAGAAAGAACGAGAAAATTTAGTTTCGCAGTTAAAGATAACCACTAAGGTTCACAAGATCAAAGCTAGATCCAATCCAGGACTATCCCCTCAAACCCAGAGCTCACTAGGGCTTCCATGCATCTCGGTTTATGATTTTGTGTGCACCCAAAATGATAAACCGCTCTACATGGTCCTCCCAGTGTTCTCCTAGTTCAAAGTTCAAATCACCGAACATAGACTCTTAGCTACACACCGTAATACTACGGTAGTTTATGACAAGTGTTTCTATTGGAGTGCGAAAGGGAGATGTCCGAGCCTTGGACAAATCTCAAGAGCACACGAGTTACTCCAATAAACTACACTGCCTAGAAAACAAGTAACCCAGCCTAAGATAGAACGGATGATGTAACGTAGAAAGACCAACGATTTAGTGACACCCCGACAAGACCATATGTAAACCACTATAACGTTTAGTACCATGTGATCGTCTAGTGTGTGCGACTCGGCTATAGACTAGACTCTACATGCAGTCCTAGTTCACTATAACCATTGGCTCTGATACCAATCTGTCACACCCTCAAAATCCACTTGCGGAGTTTTACCGCGAGGCGCATGACAAACCAGGATCCAAACCAACGATCACAATAAACAAGTCTAAATGAATATAAATGCAATTTCAAAACATAGTTTAAAAATCCCGTTTACAGCGGAAGCTTATTCAAAAACAATATCTCAATAATGAAACAATAGTTCAACGTTCAAAAGACCATGCAACCCTAGTAAGACGCCGTGCAGACGCGTGCGCCCTAGTCCTGTCGTGCTACCTTAGCGACCTGAGAAAACATGTAAAAGTTTACGTCAGCACAAAAATGCTGGTGAGTTTACAGGTTTTGTATCCAAGAACCAAGTCCACCTGTCCATACTATAATAAATCGAAAACCAGTATACGCTAGCTAGGCGTACGTTTTGTTACTACCACGATTGGAAAACAATTACTAACTCGAATACCAGATTTGTGCCCTAATAGTTCCAAATGTTCCTGTTGTTCCTGTTTGAGACAATATGCACTCGCCCGGCCCTCCAAGCCGACGAGCGGGGTTGGTCACTCCCAATAGCGCTATTCACATTTCCCCGTTGTGCAAACCCGCACATTCATGGTTCCCCCCGGGACTTCCAAAGATCGTGTAGTACACAATAGAAACCCATAGTATGACAGTAGTTACCAAATAATCGTTTTAACACATGTTTTCTCCCCCGAAATATGAAACCAGTTTAAAAGAGGGGCCGTAAACTCACCTTAAGTTGCGTTACTCCTTAACCCGAGTAAACTCAGCTGCTATGCTAGTCCCGTAAAGCGGCGACCTAACATACGACAGTTACAAGTACTTAGACTAATAACCCGCAGGTTAATTAGTCCCTAGATGTCCAGACCATAACCAAGTTCATTTGAAAACACCGTGACTGTTTAACTGACCCAAAGTACAAGACTCGACATCCCATTGGTGACCCGAGACTCCCCGTGTTATGTTTACGCTCCAAAACATACAATAACGCAATTACACTTAACATACGTTAATGCACAACAAGTTATAGCACATAGTTCACGTATCACCGAATTACATCCAAATATATGTCACCAAGTTATTAGACATGTTACGGGGTTCCTAGCATGTTACTACATGTTAAATCGGGTCTCGGAATGCTAATTTACACTTACAGCAGCAGTACACGCGATTAGGAAAAGTCAACTAGCAATTAGGTTGGTCAACTAGCAATTCGAAACCCTACTCGCCTCTATTATAGGCAATTAGGGCTATTCACCTGAACTTACTAGCAATTAGGGCTATTCACATGAACTTATAGGCAATTAGGGCTATTCACATGAACTTATAGGCAATTAGGGCTATTCACATGAACTTATAGGCAATTAGGGCTATTCACCTGATCTTTCACACGAGTAGGCCTCTACTCGCCTGTGTTATAGGCGATTAGCACCCTACTCGCCTATAACATAGGCGATTAGGAATGCTACTCGCCTGTAACCTTGTTGTTCCGGTTTTTCGCGCGTTTAACGCTCCAAATCAGATCCAGAACGTGTGTAACCACCCAATATCATCCCAAACACTATCCTAAACATGTTTAACCCAAAATCCTTCGTTTAACCTCGTATAATCAGTCCTGCATGCAACCAAGTAATCCAAACACCATTCACATAGCATGCAACATCATACTAACACGCGTAATCATAACCCTAATATCCAATTACTGAGATTCCTATCATCATAATATCAATATCAATACTGATCTATCATAATAACATATCAAATCATCATCATGAATCATAAAAACCCTAGCTTTCTAATCATACACACTCATAATGCATGCATATTAATTATAATCCGATTAACAACCCTTATTGACGATTTTCAGAAAGCTTTTTCGTTTAAGAACAGGTCTGGACCATTAGGGATTGATTAAAAACGTTTATAAAGAGTTATGGATGAAAATCAAACCTTAGGATTATGAAAATATGATGATTCAAGCTTGAAACCTTGAGTTTTGATCAAAAATCGCCTTCCAGAGGTTGTTTATGTGTTGGGGCGGGTTATGGGATGACTAGGGTTGGTATAATGAAGTTTAGGAGGTTAAGTATGGTATTTATAGTCGTTTTTAGTCGTCCAGCCCGTTACTAGCGAGTATGCAGCAGTTTCAGGCGATTAGGAATCCTAATCGCCTGATTGTTCAGGCAATTGGGCCTATTCGCCCTTACCTATACACGAGTAGGGTCCTACTCGCCCTTAGGGTTCCCTACTCGCCTCCCCTATAGGTGATTAGGCCTCCTACTCGCCTATAGGGGTTGGTTTTGTGCGTTTTGCGCGTTAAACCCCGTTTTAACATATGTTAATGCATATTCACGTACCGACAAGTCACATAATGATTGTAAACACATAACACAAGTAAATACACATATTTACACTCGTTCACCAATTCCCGGGACTCGAGACTCGTACGTTCCGTATGCCCTGACGATCCTACAAATCGTCACCGTTTGTACACTTGGTTAAGGACTGACATCTAACGAACCTCTAGACCAACATCCAATGATCTTCTAGACTAACCAATAGTTCCCGAACCATAACCCGACTTAACTAACCCAGTTAAGTACAATATACGCGTGACTCGCTAAGGTAGACTTTCATCTAAACAATGCTGTTAACCAGAATTTGCCGGATGTCACATCATCCCCACGTTAAAAGAATTTTCGTCCCGAAAATTGCACAAGTACCAAAAGAACAAAAGAAATAACGAAGGAAACAAACAAAAAGATAGAAACCAAAAGAGAGATTTACCCGAGTTGTCACATCATCCCCACGTTAAAAGGAATCTCGCCCCGAGATTCATTCAGCTGCCGAAGAGACATGTCTCGACTCGAACGCTTCCTTAGGAAAAAGATGAGGATACTTAGACTTCATCTGATCCTCCCGTTCCCACGTATACTCCGGTCCCCGGTCCGAGTTCCACCGAACCTTAACGATACGAATCTTGCTGTGACGCAGGCTACGAATCTTGTAATCAAGGATCTCCACAGGTTCTTCCACAATCCGAAGACGATCATCAACCTTGATCTCTTCTAGTGGAACGATGAGAGACTCGTCAGCCAGACACTTCTTCAAGTTTGACACGTGAAAGACGTTATGTACGTTACCGAGCTCCGTCGGTAGATCAAGTCGATATGCCACCGGCCCAATCCGTTCCAGGATCGTAAATAGGCCGACATACCGCGGGTTGAGTTTGCCACGCTTCCCAAAGCGTATGACGCCCTTCCACGGTGAGACTTTTAGAAGTACCTTGTCATTGACTTGGAATTCCAGTGGTTTGCGACGCTGATCAGCATAACTCTTTTGCCGGTCCCGTGCCGCCGCCAACCGATTACGAATCTGTACGATCTTTTCCGAAGTTTCGTACACTAGTTCAGGCCCAGTGAGTTGACTCTCACCCACTTCAGCCCAACAAAGAGGAGAACGGCATTTCCGTCCGTACAGTGCTTCGAACGGAGCAGCTTTGATGCTCGTGTGATAACTGTTATTATACGAGAATTCTACTAACGGCAGATGAGCTTCCCAACCCTTTCCAAAATCGATCACACATGCCCGCAGCATGTCTTCTAAAGTTTGAATCGTACGCTCACTCTGACCGTCAGTCTGTGGATGGTAAGCCGTACTCATGTCTAGTTGGGTACCCAAAGCCTTGTGCAAAGACTTCCAGAAGTGAGAAGTAAAATGAGAGTCACGATCCGAGATAATAGAAACTGGCACCCCGTGCTTAGAAACAACTTCTTTCAAGTAAAGACGAGCCAACCGATCCATGGTGTCGGTCTCCTTAATAGCAAGAAAATGAGCTGATTTCGTCAACCGATCGACAATCACCCATATCTTGTCATTCCCGCTTGGTGATTTAGGAAGTTGTGTGACAAAATCCATAGTAATCCGTTCCCATTTCCATTCCGGAATTTCAGGTTGTTGCAAGAGACCCGACGGTTTCTGGTATTCCACCTTGACCTTAGCACAGGTCAAGCATTTGCTCACGTATGAGGCTATGTCCGACCTCATGTTTGGCCACCAGTAAAGCACCTTCAGATCTTGGTACATCTTATCCGAACCAGGATGAATAGAATACCGGGACTTATGAGCCTCATCAAGGACAAGCTCCCGTAGTCCCCCGAATAAAGGAACCCATATACGTTCTGCGAAATAGTGCAGGCCATCAGGCCTTCGCTCTAGGTGCTTGTCGGCACCGTGCATAGTTTCAGCCTTAAGGTTTTCCTCCTTCAAAGCTTCCAACTGGGCAGAACGGAGTTGATCAGGTAACGACGAATGGATAGTGAGTTGCAACGCCCGAACGCGACGAGGTTTAGTTGATTCCTTCCTGCTCAAGGCGTCTGCTACAACATTCGCCTTGCCAGGATGGTACTTAATAGCACAATCATAGTTGTTCAAAAGTTCAATCCAGCGACGCTGCCGTATGTTCAAGTGTTGTTGGTCGAAAATGTGTTGGAGACTCTTGTGATCGGTGTAGATGGTGCATTTGGTACCGTACAAGTAATGTCTCCAAATTTTCAACGCGAATACCACGGCACCCAACTCCAAGTCATGAGTTGTGTAGTTCTTCTCGTGCACCTTGAGTTGACGAGAAGCATACGCGATCACTTTCTCGCGTTGCATCAATACGCAACCGAGACCATGAATAGAAGCATCACAGTAGACAACGAAATCATCAGGACCCTCAGGTAAAGACAAAATCGGAGCAGAACACAGTTTAGACTTCAGTTCTTCAAACGCTGACTCTTGTGGTTCACCCCAGTCAAACTTCCTATCCTTCTGAGTGAGAATGGTGAGGGGTTGAGCAATCTTCGAGAACCCCTGAATGAACCGACGATAGTAGCCCGCAAGGCCTAGGAATTGCCGCACCTCAGTTGGCGTCTTTGGTGCTCCCCAGTCCTTGATCGCTTCGATCTTAGCTGGATCGACATGAATCCCTAGTTCATTAATCACATGTCCTAGGAATTGAACTTCGCGTAACCAAAAGTCACACTTTGAGAACTTGGCGTAAAGTTGTTCCCGTCGCAAGAGTTCCAAAACTAACCGCAGATGTTCCCCGTGTTCGGTCTCGTTCTTAGAGTAGATCAGAATGTCATCAATAAACACAATGACAAACTTGTCCAGATACGGTTTACAGACGCGGTTCATCAAATCCATGAAAACCGCCGGTGCGTTCTAAACCGCCGGTAGACTTTCATCTAAACAACGCTGTTAACCAGAATTTGCCGGATGTCACAGCAGGATACCAGATACCAAGTGTGGGAGCACCTTTGAGGTATCTGAATATCCTTTTCACAGCAATAAGGTTTGACTTTCTGGGTGAAGCCTGGGATCTGGCACAGACACAAGTAGCAAACATAATGTCTGGCCTAGATGCAGTTAAGTACAATAAAGACCCAATCATACATCTATAATGTGTTTGATCAACCAGTTCATCCTTGTCATCAATAGTGAGTAGCTTGACTGTACTCATGGGTGTACTACATGGCTTACAATCATTCATCTCAAATCTGGTTAATAAATTCTTTACATATTTGTTTTGGTGAATGAATGTGCCATTTTGCAGTTGTTTCACTTGAAGACCAAGGAAACACTGAAGCTCACCCATGGCACTCATCTCAAACTCTGCTGTCATGAGTTTTCTGAACTCTTCACACATTTGGTTACATGTGGATCCAAAAATGATGTCATCCACATATATTTGAACAATCATTAAGTGTTTCCCTTTCCATTTAAGAAATAAAGTTTTGTCTATTTTACCTCTTGTGAAGCCAATGGATAAGAGAAATGTGGAAAGAGTTTCATACCAGGCCCTTGGTGCTTGTTTGAGTCCATACAAAGCTTTGTTGAGCTTGTAGACATAGTCAGGATGGAATGTGTCTTCAAAACCAGGTGGCTGACATACATAGACCTCCTCCTGAATTTTGCCATAAAGGAAAGCACATTTGATGTCCATCTGATACACCTTTATGTTGTGGTTGACAGCAAAGGCTAAAAAGAGTCTGATGGCTTCTAGTCTTGCTACAGGAGCAAAAGTCTCATCATAATCTATTCCTTCTTCTTGTCTGAAGCCTTGAACCACAAGCCTGGCTTTTTTCTTGACAACAATACCCCTTTCATCAGTCTTGTTTTTGAAGACCCACTTTGTTCCTATAGGACAAACATCCTTAGGAAGTGGTACAAGCTCCCATACTTGTTGTCTTTTGAATTGAAGGAGTTCTTCTTGCATGGCTTCTACCCAACTGTTGTCTTTCAGTGCCTCTTGGTACTTGACAGGTTGTGTGAGGGATAAGAAACCTGCAAAAAGACAGATATTTGAGGATTGGCTTCTTGTGAGCACACCCTCTCTGATGTTGCCAATGATCTGGTCTGGTGGATGAGCTCTTAAGTAAATAAGATCTCCCTGATATGGAACAATGGCATTTTGAGGTGATGGACAGAGGTTTGGTGACTCTGTTTGTGTAACATATGTTGGGACTTCTGTAGTGCCATCAGATGTTTGGAATGGTAATGGAGGAATGGGTCCAAGTGGTGTGAAACTTGACTGACTTTTGTCAACAGATGATTGACTTTTGTCAACAGATGATAGGTCAGTGGTTGTGAGGGGTGAAGCAGTGGTTTGAGGATAAGACTGGCCAACAGTGGTTGACAAAGCTGTGGCAGAGTTTAGACAATTGTCTTGAACAGCTGCTTCCTCTGATGCAGAATAGATTTTGTAGTGACTGGGGATCACAACATCTGTTCTGTAATCTTGTTGTGGAGACTGTGGAATACCTGCATTGTTAGCTTTAACAGTGATATCTTCAAATTTGAATTTATCTAAATTAAATAGTTCAGCAGGGTTTGCAGGGATTTTAAGAGATGAAAGTTCATTGAACTTTACATTCGGAGTTTCTTCTATTGTCTTAGTCCTTGTGTTAAACACTTTATAGGCCTTAGCAGTAGAAGAATATCCCAGAAAATAACCACAGTCTACTTTGGCTGCAAATTTTGAAATGGAATCTTTGAGATTTAAAATGAAACATGGGCAGCCAAAGATTTTGAAGAATGAAATTAATGGTTTGATTTTGAACAAAATTTCATAAGCAGTTTTTTGATGTCTAGGGTTGATCAAAACTCTGTTTTGAACATAGCAAGCAGTGTTTACAGCCTCTGCCCAAAAGGACAGTGGCAAACCAGAATCTGCTAGCATGGTTCTTGCAGCTTCTATAAGAGTTCTATTTTTCCTCTCAACCACCCCATTTTGTTTTGGTGTTCTTGGGATGCTGTACTGCCTCACAATCCCTTTTGACACACAGAAGTCATCCAACTCCTTATTTTTAAACTCTGTTCTATTGTCACTCCTGAAGACTTTTACTGGCAAGTCATATTGTTTTTCAACTTTGGTGACAAAGTCCTTCAATATACCTGCAGTCTCATCCTTAGAATGTAAAAAGTAAGTCCATGTAAACCTAGAAAAATCATCAACTATGACAAGACAAAATCTTTTTCTTCTTAGACTCGTGATTTTAACAGGGCCAAACAAGTCCATGTGCAACAGTTGTAGACACTGACTAGTTTTGGACTCATCAATGGATTTGTAAGAGCTTTTATGTTGTTTCCCTTTTAAGCAAGAAACACAATGCTCATCACATTTAAATTCTTTTGATGGTAAACCTTTGACAAGGCTTTGTTTGGAGAGTGTGTTGATAGTATTAAGGTTGGTGTGACCCAATCTCCTATGCCACAATTCTGTCTCCTTAGTGGAGGCAGCAGAAAATAGACAGACATTTGCCATAGGATTGTCCTTTAACATATCAACAACATACACATTGCCACTTCTATGAGCAACAAGTTGTGCTTTGCTCTCAGCAATAATGGTATCAATCTTTTTCACCACTTCTGGCCCAATAATCTTACAAGTTTTCTTTGTGAAAAATGAGCCATAACCTTTGTCACTCATTTGTGAGACACTCAGAAGATTAAACTTGAGATTATCAATAAGATTGACATTTTCAAACTTGAGTTTTCCAGCTTGTACAGTCCCTGAACCCAACACTTTACCTTTAGAATCATTACCAAAGGATATATCACCCCCTCCATGAGCCAAGAAGTCCAGAAGAAGGGCTCTACATCCTGTCATGTGCCTGGAGCCTCCACTATCTACATACCAAAGACTATCTAAACAAGCAGAAGCTCCCTGCACATCAGTAAATGATTAGTTTTGGTGAGTGTCCAAAGCCAAGTTGGCTTTGGATGGGTCCTCAGACCTTTCAGACTCAAGCTTTGGAAGATGATCAATGGTTTGTATTCTTGTATTTTTACATCAAAATTTTTGAGATACAAGCACTCTTTGGTCTTGTGATTCTTTTTCCCACATATTGAGCATGTGGCTTTGGAATCACATTCACTTGTTCCTTTGTTAATGTCATATGCTTTTAGAAGAAAACAGTTTTTAGTGACATGATTCTTCTTTTCACAGAAATCACAGAACAAGTTGACAGTCTTTTCTTTCTTCTTCCCCTTTTCAGCCTTCTTTTCAGCAGATGTTTAAGCATCTGCTGGAAGATTTTTCAGGGGAATGACTTTTGCCAAGGGAATAACCTTTGCCTGAGGAGCTGTCTTTCCCTCAGGTGTTTTAAAATCAACAGGTTTGAAATTCTCAAGAGTATCACACTCATCAGACCAAGTAGGTTTAAATTCATACTTTTCAAGTTCAGTAAAAGATGAGGAACCTTCTGGTTTTTCAAGAACAATTTTCTTACCATTTGGTTCAGTGATTTTAATCTCTTGACCCTGCAGGTTTGTTGGTATTACCTCAACAGACTTTTGACTCTTTTTGTCAGTGTTTTCAAAAGCTGGAGCAGTGGTTTCAAAACCAAAGCCAAACTTCACATGACTTTTAGTTTGTTTGTTGAGTAACATTTCAAAACCTCTACATGATTCCACCCATTTCTCACATTCAACTTGGGTGGACTCTAGCTCACTTTTACAACTTTGATATTTTGCTATCATAGTTTGGAGCTGGTCTTTGGTTATGGTTGCTTCATGTTTTAAGCTGCTTATTTCAGATTCTTTTGCAGTTAAACTTGTTTTCAAATCTTTTGTAAGTTTTTCAAATTTAACTTCATCATCCAAAATTTTCTTTCTAAGGTTTTCATTCACCTCTTTGATGTTAGCAAATGCTATCACACATTTGTCAGAACACAACTCTTTAAGAATTTGAGGAGATACCTTAGCAGCAGCCATCAAAGCACAATCACACTTGCACTCACAGTCATCAGATGCACCCCAGGGGTCTGTGAGATTCACAACCTCTTCTTCAGGTTTTTCACCTGTAACAACTTCACTAACAACATCATCAGTCACAACATCAGATTCGGTTACCACCTCCTCAGATTCTATCTCATCCACCATGGCCATGAAACAAAAATTTTCTGGTTCATTTTCAGCTTTGGCAACTAGTGCAAAATTTTCATCTGTTAGCTCATCAGGTAGACTGCTCCAATCAACAAAGCCTTGTGTAAAGAAGCTCTGTTGACTGGTCTCTGCAGGAGCAGAGGATGAAGCAACAGTCGTTTGCACAGGTGCTTGAGCAACAGGTGTTTGCACATAGTGGATCTGAGGAACAGTGGTTTGGACATACTGGACAGGAACAGTGTTTGAGGACTGTGCAAAATGAGCAGTGTTTTGCACATTTGGTCCAGGGGCATTATAGGAATTCTGATAAGTGTTGGTCTGTGGTCTTTGATTTGGGTAGGTTATCATAGGTGTACCATGTTGACCCCTACACTCCCTAGCAAAATGACCAAACCTATGACATTTGTAACACTTTATCTTTGATTTATCCAACCCAACCTTAGATCTGCCAGTTAACCCTGGAAACCTTCTCCCAGTTTTCTTGTAGAAATTATTAGTTCTTACACTGAGAAGGGCCAATTGGTGCATAATGTCCATTTCCTCCAAATCATCAGGGTCAAAGTATTTCAGGTCATTATACTCAAAGGATATATTGTCAGATGCCTGGATATCACCACCACTTGCTGTGAAAGCATAGTTTGGTGAATAAGAATCAGAGTTAAAACCTGAGTTAAAACCTGAAGTTATGTCAATGAAATGATCATAACTCTGATCCTTAGTGTTTCCAGGCACCTCATCATGACCCAAAAGTGCTGTATTCCCAAATACATAGTCATCAGACACTTTTCCAGAGTCCTGGAGCTTCTTTTTCTGGTTAAGCTCTCTCTCATAAGTCAAGAGCTTACCATGAAGCTGGGTCAGTGATAGGTGTTTAAATCCAATTGAGTTTCTCATCACAATAGCAATAGTGTCCCATTTGTCTGGTAATGATCTTAAAAACCTATGGTTCAAGGTTGAATGAGGGTAAGTAAGACCAACCAATTTTAGTTCACTAATTAAGCAATTAAACCTCTCAAACTGTTGAGTTAATGACTCTCCTTTGACATGACTGAATGTTTCATATTGTTGGTTAAGTATTTCACGATTGTTTTCAATAACCTCCTCAGTCCCACCAAACTGTTCTTTCAGTGCATCCCACAACTCCTTTGCACTGTTACAGTGTAACAACCCAGCATATATATCATTGGGTAGAGCCATGGCCACAATACTGAAGGCCTTAGCATCTAACTCAATTTTCTGAAAATCCTGGTCGGAGTAGTTTTCAAGTTTCTTTGGCTCAAACACCTTGGGATCTTCAGTACTCGGCACAGTCGGAACATGTGGTCCGAAGATAACCGACTTCCAACACCCAGTGTTTTGTTGAGCTATAACATGGCTCATCCGACGTTGCCAGATATTGTATTCAGATCTGATAAGCATCGGTGGCTTGTTGTTCGTGCCAGTGTTATGTGGATCGTGATTGATTGAAGCCATTTTCTGATTTTTCAAAAAACAAAGTCTGTTTAAAAACGGTTGAAACGAAATTAAACTATTACTCTGTTTTCAATCTGACAGACAAACGATATCAATAATTGTGAGCTGATTATTAAATTGATTTGTTAGATCGAATTTAATTGACCAAGCTCTGATACCAATTGTTAGGATCTGAGTTTGATTGTTTTGATTGTTTAACTAAATATGGTAATAATGAAATGAAAATAGAATGAAAGTGCAGCGGAATAATAAACTGTTAATCAAAACAAGAGAGTAAATGTTTTCAGATCGAAAGCTTTCATTTATCTAAAAGTTTACAATCGTACAATTACTCCCCCTCAGCCTGATCACACAGTGTTTGTCTGAGAGAATGTTTGTGTGTGTGATGCAATAGAACAGTACAAGCACTGTTCTATTTATAGACAGACTCAAAGCACTGATGACCTAGGCTGACGTCACCTAAGACAGTGACCTCTAACAGAATAACAAACATAAACATCTGCCTATTACAAACTACTGTTACATTGAAAGCACTGATATTAAACAGCTGTTGTAGGAAAACTCTGATGGTCTTGTATCCACTGCTGGAGCCTAAGTGCTGTTGGTTCCAGCAGTGCTTTGGTCTTCAGTACTTGTATCAGCAGTTGTTCTTCATCAGACCTTTGGTCAGCAGTTGTTCTTCATCAGTTGTTTATTCAGCAGTTCTTTGTATTAGCAGTTGTTGAGCAGTTGTTTGGATAGAACAGTTGTTAGGGTCAGCAGTCTTTTGGGAGAAGCAAGTTGTAAAGACTGTTTATTCAAAGGATCAAACTGTTAGCATATTTTGGCTTTCTAATCATCTGTTCTTCTCCAGGTCAGCAGACCCAACATATATCAAACCCGTTTTGATAAAAGTAAAGTTGACACCACTGAAACCCAACAGATCGAACACAAGGTTGTGTTCTCCGGCCTCTGATGTTGATTAATAAGTAAATTGGCTTTGATACAAGTTAAACGAGATCCATAGTATGACTCAATTTTTAAAGTACACCAATTCTGGAGCTAAATGTTTTCTACCGATTTTTTTTTCTTGTTTTATTCTTAAACATGGGCACAAACATTTACATGGAGAATAATATAAACACAAATACAATTGGATAGATTGATGCGCTAAGCAATTTAAATAAATAAACTAGCTATATAAAATAACCTATAACTTAGGAGACCAGCTTCAAATCGTTGGATAATCTGATCATGTACACCAATTATATTTATCTTCAAATTCCTCTTCTTTTGGTTTGGATGTATCGATATCAACAAGGGATTCTTTAAAAATGCATAAAATCTTGAGGATAATAGAATTGTCATACACAATCAAGTTTAGCATGGTGGATTAGTATAGAGGCTCAATGATAATAGACCCAGGCTAAAAGGTCATGGTTTTGATTATTGAGAGCGCCAGGTTTTACCGATTATTCCATTGTTGTGCCTTCGGACGGGTGGATGGTCTACTTTTCCCCGGAACTGGTGGCCGGTGAGCCAGGGGCTCCGTACGTCTAGGTAAGGGCAGGCTTGGCTCCTTTGACCATTGGAAGCCACTTACGAAGTACTCAGCTTCTACTTATTTGGATGTTAAAAAACTATTGGCAAGCGTTCATCGATATCCACCAATTTTAGACAATCATGACTCGGTTTATGGAACCCTAAATCTTGACTACTAGCAGGTACTAAAGTTATGAAAACTTTGTAATTAACAACAGTCACGTGAAAGTGCTTCACCAATAAGATTCTTGTTTAGTGGGGCAGATATAGGTTTAGGGTTACTATTTACTGGATTCATGGAAAGGAACCCTAATCAAGAAACTTAAGGTTAATCTAAGATTAGTTTAGACAGGTGTCAATCATCAGCAAATGATGTAAGCACCTCCTTCAATATGAGAGTGAGAACCGAAACTTTTTGGCTTTGCTAATGCACTTTAAATTCGTGCCTTGAAGGTGGAATGTACTTCTCTTTTTGCCTTTTTTGATGACGAAAGCCAGTGATTTGTTCCTTAATTTTGCATATTTGTGGCTGGCTAGAAATAAGAATTTGTTTAAAGGGCGTATTCAAAGTTTGAAAGCAATTGTGGAGATCATAATTTTGTAAAGGAAAAATTTGTTTATTTGGTTGAAATACAAATGGGACCTGCCACTATTAGAATTAAAAAATTGGTTGTAAAAATCTGTTTTAGGCGTTGATTACTCAACGAGTACTCTCTGTCTAGGCTGAGTACTCAGCGAGTCATCTATGAGTATGACCGAGTAATCGCAATTCTCCAGTCAACCGAGTTGACGCCGTTATGACTTTTGCAACCATGCTTTTTCGGAATTTATGTCTTTCTAATTTGTTCTAGCTCCTTTCTAGCTTCCTTATAATATATTGTCGTTCATATTTATATATTTATATATAAATATATAGGCAGAGGTTCGGGTATAAAGGCTAAGATTTGTAAGAAGAGTGAGAAGACTTACTACGATGACATGTGGCATTACTTAAATTAATCTAAAGGTCATTTAGGTAATTATGCATATAATCACAGTATGGTAAATTATATCAATATTAATGGAGGAGTTATTTTCAGGATTTTATTCATATCTCTTTAACCGATTTGTGTTTTATTACCATCGTCTCAATAATCTAGAATGTTTTGTCACCATCAAATCAACTTTGTGTTTTAACAATCAAGTGTGTCTCAACAATCCAATGTGTTTTATCACCACCGTGTTGTAGCATCCCATGTGAACTGCTCACAAGAACTTATTGTGTTTTTATAAAAACATTGTGTTATAATTAACTACTAATGCTTAATGTGTTATCCAATACCTCTTTATTCATGGTACGTACTGACTTTGTCTTAAAGGGTATGTGTTTTGTTTTTGTGTTTTGTTTTATGTCATTTATAATATTATATAACTAACGACC